>JAAOIU010162688.1:0-12517 GCA_018107765.1 Hypogeococcus pungens | reverse complement strand
CATTTTCGGCGGCAAAATCGTAGGAAGAAATCAGAAAAATTACTGAAAGTATTTTTATGGACAAAAACGAATACATGTGGTAAGAAGTGTGATTTTTTTTCTTTTTGAAGACTCGACTCCGAGTAATTATTTTGAGTTAGAACTTTTGATGAGGTAAAATTTAAAGCTTAACTTTTACCTACTTTTATCTCAACTTTTTAATTCATTAGATTTGAATTTTATTGATTAAGTGACTATGTATTGCTCAACGAAAAATCTGTCCGCGGTTTCTATCAAAGATATTAACCTAAATGAAGATAAGGAAAACATCGTGTGCAATAGGCGTTCGGTCGAATCTTATAAACCTAAACAAATGAGTAGTATGACTGAACACCGCAAGAAATTCAATCCGGAACTGGAACCGTTATTGAAAACTAATCCTCATAGATTTGTGATTATGCCTATTAAATATGACGATATTTGGGCCATGTTCAAAAAAGCGGAAGCTTCATTTTGGACAGCTGAGGAAGTGGTTTTGGATAAAGTAAGCCGACCGTCATATTCCTTTCTCTGTTCTGTTGTATTTTTAGTAAGTACATATAATCTTCTTTTGTATAGGATTTCAGAGATTGGGAGAAATTGAAACCCGAAGAAAGAAAATTTATTTCACATGTGTTAGCATTTTTCGCTGCCTCTGATGGTATTGTCAATGAGAATTTAGTCGAACGTTTTTTTCAAGAGGTGCAAATCCCCGAAGCTAGATTTTTTTACGGATTTCAAATAACAATTGAAAATGTACATTCGGAGATGTACAGCTTGTTGATTGACACCTACATCAAAGATCCTGTCGAACGGTACATTATAATTATACTTATCCATCCAACGTGAAAATGACATTCTAATCACGTCTTGTACTTTCAGAGATTTCCTATTTAACGCCATTGAAACCATGCCCTGTGTTAAAAGGAAAGCAGACTGGGCATTAAAATGGATAGGTGATCAAAAAGCGACTTTTGGTGAAAGAGTCATTGCGTTCGCTGCCGTCGAAGGAATTTTCTTTTCCGGAAGTTTTGCTGCTATATTTTGGCTTAAAAAGAGGGGCCTATTGCCTGGTCTCACCTTTAGCAACGAATTAATATCAAGAGACGAAGTAAGATTTTTATAAAACTACCAAAATTACACCAATTTCAACAATTTCTTTCATATTCTATCTTTATCAGGGTTTACATACCGATTTTGCTTGTTTGATGTTCAAACATTTGCTTCAAAAGCCGAGTGTTGAAGAAATCATCGAAATTATTCGCGATGCCGTTATTATTGAACAAGAATTTTTGACCGATGCCTTGCCCGTATCGATGATTGGAATGAACAGCGAATTAATGAAGACGTACATTGAATTTGTAGCTGATAGATTGTTGGTGGAATTAAATTGTACGAAGGTATGTTAATTCACGTATTGCAGTTCAATTATATAGAACTTCTAGGTGATTTAAACAACATATCATTTTATTTTTCCAGTTGTACAATTCTGAGAATCCGTTCGATTTTATGGAAAATATATCATTGAATGGTAAAACAAACTTCTTTGAAAAGAGAGTTGGCGAGTATAAGAAAAGCGGAGTCATGTTTCCCACTGGCGAAAATGAATTCAAATTGGATGCAGACTTTTAATTTGGCTTCGGTTAAAAAATTTATTGATCCTCAATTATTTTATTCAAGAGCATTTAATACACAACATTATGATGTTTTGTTTACCCGTTTCATGAGGCTAAATTTGAATTACGGACTACTTCCACTGATCAGAGAGCCGTTGAAGTGTGTTTTAGAATTATGAACTGCTGCTACTAATTTATTAGATATCAATGTAGCTGCGTGTTTGTAATTAATTTTCTATGAGACCCAACGTACTATTTTGAACTCATTTCTTCAAATTTTGTAATCATATAGGGCTGTCAAATTATTGGGTCCCCGTCGATAATTTCAAGTATCGATAAATGGCTCAAAATTACCGGTATTTTCGCCAAAAATGTACTTTTTTGCTTGTTTTGTGTTTTTGCTTCTGTAATGAGGTAATAACGATTTTTGTACAGCATTATTTTCAAATTATTTTCCACCGCTGGCGATATTGTAACACCTGGACGTAGTTGTTTAAAAATCGAATAAGTGGATAAGATGACTTCTATCCAGAAAAATGAGAATTATTTGAATTAAAAATTGTTTTGTGTTTTTAATTCTGTATGAAATAAACGCAAAAATTTGTCGAAATTTATTTTTACAGAAAAGTAAACTTCTAAGACGGAAAAAATTTACAAAAATAAATCTCTTCTTTTAAATTGAGAAAATACTTCTAAAAGTATTGAATCTTATCGATAATTATCCACTAATGACGTCGAAATATCAATAATTATCGATAGTTGATTTTTCCGATATTTGACCTATTTGTAATAAAAATGTTGAAATTTTTTCTAGTTCCACCTTTATTTTCATAAGGAAGATAGGTGTTTCCTTACGTGAGAAAAAATGAAAAGAAAAAAAAAATTACTTGAATGAAGCAAAGAACGTTCATGAAAAGTTGTATAATTCGCTTTTCAATCAATAATACTGAATAAATATGCGCAGGTTGGTTATTTTTAAACGTTACAACGCAGTCATACAAATTCATGTTAATCATCGCATCGATGACGGAAATTTTGAACCATATATTTTTAATACACTACATTAATTCATAACACATAATTTACGTAATATCACAAATAAGGAACGAACGCGATAATAAATAAAATTATCCAAACAAGAAACTTGAAATACTTTTCTTGCATACTACAATCTCTGTCATGACTGTTTCGATTTAGATCGTACAAACTCTAATAAATTGCGAAAATATACTCACGTTTTACATGTTCACTTCCCATAAACGTAAATGATTGTCCAAAACATGGTGAAACCAATCCCTCTTACGAAGGTCTTTAAATGCTGGTGCTAAGGTTTTTAAATCTAACCTAAGTAAGGCTTCATTACCGAGAAGTCCATTCAATTCGTATAATAACTTGAAATTTGAATGCAATTTCAGCAAACTAGGATAAGGTACGGGGAAAAATGACATTTGAAGTTTTCTGTTTGCCCAATTTTCAACAGTTTCGTTTCCACTAGCTGATAAAATTCGTCCGATATGACGCGAATTCAAAGGCGAAAAATACTCCGTCAACTCTGATGATGGTATTCTATCAATACCTTTTTTTCGCAATTTTTCTTTAATTATTCTATAACGATCCGGTTCGTAAACGAATACCTGAATGCAAGATATGGCACAAGTACAGATTTTAAAATGTGCTGCTATCATACTTAGCAGAGTAAGTGGTATTTTCAGGTAAAAACTTTTTTGAAGAAGAAAACTCACTTGATACAGAGCATTTCCGGTAACATATGACGTTATATAATGTGAACCAAAGCTTCTTATAAATTCTACAACACTGGATGAATCGCCAACTTTAACATCTTCGATTTGTTTTTGAACCGCGTCGTCTACGATGATTTCGTCGGGCGCCATCTTGTCTACCATGGTTGCTACTTCTCGGTGTCTGGCTACTCTTATCAAAACGAAACAGTAATCGTGTAGATTGTTGACGTAGCTTGAGCTGATACCTGCAAATTAAAAACCTTATGAACAAGTAAATAAGTAGCAAACATCTATTTGTGTATTCACCAGAATCACTACAATAGAGTTGATTTTTTTTCTTGCATAGGTATATAGGTAGGTAGGTAAATGATATTAGCATATACCTAAATTTCTAGCCGTAATACTTCTCGACCAACTTGCTGTAAACGCTTTCCACGGTTTATCGAGTCTTTCCACCGAGAAATCTCGAAAATAAGCTTGCATCAGTTGTATTACGTTGTCACAGAATTCCATGTGAAAGTCACCTCGAAATGCTTCACCTTTATTCACGCTTCTTTTTACACTAGAATGATAAGTTTTCAGTACATGAAGTAAATAGGTAAATATTATACAAAATTCGCAAACTTTACCGTAAATACCTATGAAAATGAGCTGTATTTCTCAACATAGATAAGTATAATAACAGAAAAATAAAAACCTCTGAATTAAACACATACCTATTACACGTTTGTGCAATCTATACCACGTGTATTAGTGTCCCTAGGTGCACGCAGCAGGAACTAGTGGCAAGTGGCAAAGTTTACCTATAGGTAGCAGGTACCTATGGTGAACAGCGTGCGTTCGCCATACGCCCGCGCGCTTCTGGTAATTCAATATAAAGAACGAAAAATGCTAATCTGCAAATTTTTTTACGGGGAACTTTATTCCAGAAACGATTAAACCAATAACTAGTTCATTGGATTCAGTTTTGGGTGAATTTCGTACCCAGAAGCGGCGCGGCGCGGCACAGTTATCCCAAATCCCAAACTGTCTTTATTTTAGACCTGCACGTTAGCTCCGTATTTTAATAACTGTCTCTGAATCTTCGACACTAATTTAATGTTGTTATTTTTTGCCTAATTAGTTTCTAAGAATTTCTTTATCATATCGTAAGTGTGAGTCATTCCAGTTCTAGAACAAATTTCCAGTTTCAATTTTCCTTATCAAGCGGAGATTATATTTCAATTCGAAAAAATTTTGTCAACTATCGGCTTGCTATAAGTACCTTCTATCCAATAAAAATAACTATACAGCCTACTGGTATAATTATCTTTAGATCTTTACTTCTTATGGTATCGAACTATCGATGAAGTCTTCAGCACTCACTTGTTTGCATTTGATACGTTGGAAAACACCTCTACGGTAGGTTCGCGAAAAATCCACGACCTATCCGAATCGTTTCTCGGAATCACTCTCATGCTAATGCTGAGGTAACCGTACCGGCTGAACACGTTGATTGCTGTACCAACATGCACTTCGGCCAAAATCGGAGTGACGTTAACTAACATCACCGTTAACCATATTGATAACATTATCCGTACTCAGTTTCTTGCACAGCTACATCAATTGCTTCTACAAACAAACAAAGGAGAAAAAAATAAATAAATATAGCCTATACATGTATACCTACCTATGAATAGTTCTACTGTGTTAATAAAATGCCAAGAGATTGAATTCGACCTTATAAATCGTCGTGTATATAATTAATCGAAGAAATAAATTACGAAATTCTAATAATCGCACCTGTTCCATTACGTTAGGCACCTAATACTTACTAAATAATAATAGGTACTCGTATGTCGTACCCTTACTCTTACCCTGTTCGGAATAGATTTTGCTTATTATTAAAAATTGACAACGTAATAAATGGGCCTTCAATAAACATTTTAATACGTACATTTGGTGAAAGATGAACAGAAAAAAAAAAACAAAAAAAACAACAAAAAAAATCACGTCTCCGCGCATCAACCAGTTCTTTCAATGATGTAAGACTTGAAATATGCATAAAATTTTTGAATATTTTGAATAATTTTTCGTTATAAAAATTTCTGTACAATTAGATTCAGCAAGAAGTCAGTAGTATTGAAGCAACTTGCAGAAAATCTACTCACTTATGTACCTACTCTTGAATTAACACAAACAATACTCTAATATATTTACTTTCTTATACTTTAATATTGATACGCTTACGCTGTGAACATGTTGATACAATCCAGAATAAATTATTAATCAAATTTCACGAAAACCGAATGAAAATCACATAAATAGGTAGCTTCGAATTTACTACCTACTTATTAGATAAAACGCAAACAAAATTTCAAAAATACTTTCATTTATCATACCTGCGCCTATACTTAGAAATTGCGTAATCATGGTTGAATCACAAATTAAGCCGCCAAAACGAAACCTTGAATCTTATCGTGCAAGTTACCATCTCGAAAACTACATAGGTATGTACAAATACAATTAATACCAGTTTCTTTGCAAAATTAATTTGAAAAAAAAAGTGTACCACACGGGGTGGTCTTTAAAACCGCATTACTGATACGGTAGGTAAGTTGGAAATACCAAATAACGGATAGACGAAGGTACTTAAGGACAGATATACGCTCTATCTGCATATATATTTTCTTGCAATCCGATATATAAATTTATAATCGTACAAAGAGCGAACTTCGAAAAAGTAACAAAACTGCAAAACAGGTACGATAACAACAGGTACTACCGAAAGTGATCTGTTACAGTCGTGAAATCAATACATTAAAGTGAGGATGAAAATAAAAGTGACTTTATATCGTTAACTCGTTATTCATGTTGTGTACCTATCGTGAATTCGTGATATGAAGTATGAAGAAATCGATTTCAGGAAGGTATCGTTTCATACGCCGATTAAAAATCTTAAACTAAAACGTTGTAGATACTTTTCGTCCTTGAATCCGATAGCGTCTACAACAGATTTTAACGTACGATACGCGATTAAATACTGATAGCAAACGCGTGCCACTGCTTCAAACTATGATCGCAAAACAAGTGTACCTAAATTAAACATATTATTTCAAAATCTTATATAATTAGTCGAACGTGTGTTAATTCCCTTAAAATTATCAGCTTCTGTAGATTACGTATATGATGATGGTACCTATCATCCGCGTATGGTACATACATACCTTGTATGCATTATGACTAAAATTATCAACTCATTCGGTGCATAATTGCAGCACCCGATGCATAGAAATATGGAAATATCGCGATTTTTTAAAAATTATCGCAATCAACTAATGTGATACACGCATGCATGTAGATATATTTTAAAGGAGGGTGGGGGTGGATCAATCATGAACGCCTCCTCAAGTTGGGAAATACGATTCGTATTTGATTTGAGTAATACAACGAAAACGAAAGCAATTTACAAAATTAAAATAGATAGGTATCCATTTCGAAACGGAGCGGTTCCTATACAACAAAAGATACGAAATTGTAATTAAAATTGATCCAAATCTAGATCATAGAATATCATTTCAATAAAGGAAGTACCTCTACCTATACTATATTCGTATTTGAAAACGACCATCAATCGTTTTCTATAGAAATTCCTCAGCAGTTTCCTTAAGGGGTAATCCATACAACAAAGACCAAAATATAATTCATTCGTTGGCACGTATGGACAAGTGTGTTTGGCGTACACAGACCAAACAGTCTTAACCTTAGCTACCTGTACCTACCTACCTATACCAGTTTTACCAGTTCAAAAAGGCAGAAATCACGCTTACGTAAAATTTGAATGGAATAGACCGAAGTTACAGATAAGAGATAACCGATGTTCAGATGACCGATCGGTTTTTCATCTCCCTACCGAAATAATATTCATCATTCGTTCGAGTCTACACGTGTTCATTCGAGGAAGGCCAGCTGTATTTGGCAAAAACGAATTACATGTACCTACCTGCAATGTTGCGGGTAGAAGCTGTATGCTATAAGTCGGTTCTTCACCTCATCACCTGGCCGTTTACTTCACGATCATGTTTGGAACCACACGTTATGTTATTGATTTATAATATACCTCATAATAATATGTATCGTTGAACGAAGTTGAATCACCGCGACCTCCTTACCCTTCACCTTCGCCATGAACTAAATTTTTTCGTAAACGCACTTTTTTATTGTATAGTATTTACGTATATCTTAATACAGGTACTCGTCGTACTGATTGAATTTAAATTTCTGAAAATTTCATTCTATGTTTTGTTCGTAATCCTCTGCTCTTTGAATTAACAAGACGCCGAAAAAAAATTGAATCATTCATACTATAGACGCTTGTCTGTAATTCATACCGAAACCGATTTGGGAGAAGTAAGTCCTTGAAAATATAACCACGAAGTGTCACGAGGGTCACGAGGCTCCATAAGTTGTTCAAAAAAGAGTAAATTTTCCAAAAGCCTATTTGAAATTCATAATTGTATTTACATATATCTACCGTAAGAAGAATGGAAAGAACCGAACTGCACAAGTTTGAAATTAGGCGTATTATAGTTTTTGACCGAATGCGGGCAGAGTTCAAATGGTTATTTCGGTCGTTGCACCCGCGGAACAGGATTTCAGATATATTAACATTAAACCTATCGTACTTATTATAATTTTTATTGGCGAAATTATAAAACTACTTCGCAGTCAACATCAAGGCATAACAGCATGACTCATTTAATTCTCACGACCGATCCTCACATATCAAATTCTGCATCACAATTCTTAATTGCAGTTCTAAAAAAAATTCAAAGTAAGGATCAAGGCCACGGAGTTCTTAGTAGAATGCTCATTCGCTTGGAACTTAAACTACTTATAAACCTTTTCAAGATGAGTATCACAACCTTGTACATTATGCAAGGTTTTTTCTTCTTTTTTACCGAAATATTGATTTTTGTTTTTACCTAAAAAAAAAAAAAACAAATCCTTTCACTTTGAATGTTTTTTTGTATTTGTTGCAAAATTATACCTGACTGGGTGCCTATTGGTATTTGAGAACTATGAATAATGCTAATCAAGTTTATGTTTGTGGCGAAACTGAAAGAATATCGATAGCGTGGTGTTGGTGTAACATTCAAGCGGGTATTCGTTTTTTTTTCTAAGTTTTGTGCGATGAATGAATGTTTTACCGCTTTGAAAATAAATCTATTAATTTTTTTTAGCGGTGATGTAACGACGATCTTAAATTTTTACTCGATGTCAGTTGTCAAGTGCTGTCTTTTCAAGGTATTAAATCAAGGTTCATTCTGTATAATATAGGTTATTATACTTCACTTATACTATTTGTCACATTATTATTAGTCAGGTAAGGTATATCTTATTAAAAACTAAACGCGTAAATATCTATCAGTATGAACATTCTCTGGTCGAACATTTTTTTCTCAAATAAGTACGTACGTTTTTTATTTGTAGTTATCGACATAGCAGCATAATATTTACCGAAATACAATATTTTGCGATAATTATTTGGATCGAAAAAATTATCGAAAAGAAAGTTACTCAATTCAAGTCAGCATTACTCACTAACATTCTGATTCCGTGAGATAAACAAAGGTCGTATGTAAAATGAATTAAAATATGCCTAAATAAAATTTTTCATTTAATATAATAAAAACAGAATCGAAACTTGATTAGAGACGGTAAAGTACCCATTCCAGCTACCATTGAAAAATCTGTAATAAGTAAGTAGATACCGAAACTGGAAAAAAGGTGCCTATGCACCAGTCATGCATTAATGGCATTCGCGGTGTACCAGATTAATTTCCATTCATAAGCACTGTAATGCGTAGACGTACATATCTACGTATCTATATTGATTTTGAAATCAGAAATGAAATTTTTAAAGATCGTTATAATTGACCGTCATTCTCAGTCTATGCAGCGACTGAAATAAGAATGAAAGTTTACAAATAACCTTTTGAAAACATTGAGCCTACTTGAAGATTTATAATTCATATTTATTCAATTATACCTATTCAAATCGAGAAATATGTAGTAGGTACGCAACTACGTATCAGTGAAAGATAGCTGTGTTAATAGTCTGCGTATATGTACCTACATCATAATTAAAAACGAAATTTAATTTCAAGTTCAAGTACACTAGCACTGAACATAAAAAATTACCTCGCATTGTCACCAAAATTAATTTATATGCGCCACTATTACATATGTTTTCATCTTACCTCTTTTATCATTCATCAACACAATTGGTAGAACAAATCGACGATTTCAACACACGAAAACCTTTGAAAATTGAATACATGCACATTCCCAGGCGCACCAAAAGATGGATAATTTTCAAAGGCGAATTTTATTCACAAAAATGATTTAAAAATTTGAGTTATTCGGATGAAGTGTCCCGACACTCTACACAACTCCAATATCGACATATTCGCCAAGATTAATCGATTTTTAGCGGCTCGTTACGCGCAAAATTGTAATAACTTGAGAAAGATGCAATCAGATATTACGAAATACTTTCATTTCGCGAGGGCGATAAAACATCAAACACCGTATACGCGACGGTGAAGGATAGGTGACACCGGTTACCGAAGATCGAACAACTGCAAACGCACATTAGCGACTGCAGATTAAGACGAAAGCAAAAAATTACTCGCTCGAACAAACCAGTACCTACAATACGGTAGTGTAAACACAATGCGCACGCATGTGCATAATATGAACGCGGTCGTTGAAATTTTTTATTTTTAAATGCAGTCATTAAATTGAATTGAATATGTTATACCTAAATTTTAATAAATTTGCAGAGATTTGAGAATGAAAATGCATTCTATTAATAAACATAATTTATAGGTCAGTGTCTCAAGTCAGTAACGCGAATCGCTAGGTTGGCGATGAAATTGGTATTATGTCATCGCATCGCCGTCGCTTTGTTATGAACGGTACAAATTATTCTTACTTTTACGTTAATTTTATGCTTTTTGCAGAGTTCGATGTTCGAATTTCACCGAATTCTTCGGCAAAATACCATCTTTTTGATTTCTTCGACTTCCAATGTGGCAAGACTTCATTTCGAGAGGTATACAAACACACTAATCGCAATTCGCATCTACTTAGGCATTCTTAACAAGCATCGCAATGGGTACCTTCGAATCGTTGACTGATAACGTAATCGCTAGTCCTAATTACCCGTAGGTAAATGCTGTTTTATTCAATGAAACAAGGTGAAAAATAAAAACTTACAAAAAATACACCATCGTATAATATACAAAACGAATCGTGACTGATAAGTGGTTTTCAATAAAGCTTCTACCAGATATGCGTATAAATCTTGCGTGATTTGTTTTGATTTTGAGATGGACATTTTATGAACTTACGAAAATGGATCCTTTTATTTTAATTCTTAACTTTTAATGTTTCAAATTAAGTGGGTAAGTTTTACCCTCAAACATTCTGTTTTTGAGTTGAATACAAAAACAGGTTGGATTTTCCTTCAATCTACATACGTACCTGGGTACTACCAAATATGCTGCTTTTTAAAATGAAAATTACATTGTGACATGTATACGCGCACCCATATGTACATATATACTCGGCTACATTGCCAACATTTGGATTCATTCCTGCACGAGATACGAAGTTCAATTCAATTTTTATGCAATTGTAATAACGTGGAAAAGAAACCTCTGGCGCCTCAAGTAATATTACGAATGCGATACTTCGAGGTGCGATGCGAAACCAGTCATCATAACTTTGTTTAACTGGAAAAATATTTGTTCACCTTCAAAACCATTGAAAAAATACGTCCCTACACCCGTAAATCCAGTTTGTCATCGGACAATAATAAAAACAACGAAATATTTAAAGGAGGTAAGTACAAACGCGAAACGGGTTCTTTTGTTCTCTAATCAAGTTTGAATGTAATTGAAAGTAGAAAATGGTAAAATGGTGTGTTTTTGTAGAGGAGTCAAGGCTTCGTGGGAATTTACTAAACAATTAAATACAGGCAAATATTTTATGCGACTGATTGCGTGTAAGTGTCTAAGTAAATATTAGTAATTTGTCTTCGAAAAGTACTACTTCGTGTATCGATAAATCTGGATATACGTACTCATCATTGTTTTACAGCAAGTAACGTAAATGACAATCATGGAAATCTGAATAGAAGAATTACAGCCTATGAGCCTGCTGCATTATAAGAAGATTCTATTGGTTAGGTACGGAGGTCAATTGAGTCCTTATTTGACATTTAAGATAGGTAATATTCTTTTCATTCGTTTTGTCTCAGATTTAATACAGCGAGATTGTTGTAATTTCAAACGTAATTAATTTTCATTTCATAGGTAAGTAGGTAGAGTATTACGGTTGAGGAAGAAAAGTTCTGAAGAGCGAAATTTGTATGCGATTGTAAATTTTTCCCTAATAACGATTCCTCCTGAAAAACAAGAGAAAAGAAAAGGAACAAACAAAACCAGTAAACCAGCTGTATAAAATATATGGATACTGACAATTTCAAGTGAATTAATTACTTACTCTTTTTGAAAACTTTCATTACTGATCATTAACAAACATTTTAGCATTATTATAAATAAACCGAAGTGGGTTAAGGTTTCGTGCGTGCGACGGTCAAGTGTGTTTTAAAAAATGTGTAACAAGTAATATATTTCAATCAGACTATTATCTAAAGTGAAAGGTTATTGTTATACCTACTTGTCAATCAGAATTTGTTTACAAAAGCTTGAAATGTTAATTGTTTGAATTTGCAGCTTTTACTTTCCACACAAATTTGATTGTACTGTGTGGGTTGCATATATGACTTTTCAGCGCCCAAAAATTGACATTTTCAAAAGGAATCCACTCATCGTTAGCACTGATTATTAGATAATTGCTTTTAAAATGAGTTATTTTATTAAAATGGATTTACAGTGTTAACAAGTTCAAAATATAAAAACTAAAACATTAAAATGATCATACAAGTATAAAAAAATATGAAAGGTACCAAATATAATAATGTGCACATTGGAATGACAATAGAGACTATATATAATAATTTTGTAAAAAAAAAAAAAAAAAAAAAAAAAAAAAAAAAAAAAAAAAAAAAAAAAAAAAAAAAAAAAAAAA
>JAAOIU010161914.1:0-12436 GCA_018107765.1 Hypogeococcus pungens | reverse complement strand
AAATGAGGGAAAAAAATAATTGAAAAAAAACAGTTATCCAAGTTTCTGGTTCTGGAACCAAAATTAAAATCGTTGAGAATTCAGTTTTCTTTTTTCCTTACTTAAGCCATCGGAATTTTTCCAAGTGATTTCGTCCGTTCTGTTCAAAAAATTCGAGTTTTCGCTCAACATAGAATGAGGAGAAAGAAATGATCAAGCTTAAAAAATAATCGAAGACTAAAATAGCAGCATTTTTTCCTCGAAGAAGAGGTACCATAATCTGCCAAGTGGGGGGGGGGAATCCGATGATTTTTTTGTTTAATAAAAATTAATGTTGAAAAAATATTAAAAAATTTACAAAAAAAATTGTTTTTCAAACATGACACAAATCTTACGATTGCACCAACATTTACCTGAGTACGTATCTCATATGAAAGTTGGCATTTCACACGATCCATTCTCCCCATTAGTAGATAGGTAGAAATTTTCTAGTAATTTTTACGAAATAAAAGTTTCAAGGCAGCCCGTACTTACTTTGATTACTACTTCTGGTTGCATTCAATCGGTCATTAACGATTACCTTTACTTTTGACACTCATCAAACTCCAGCATTCGCACATGTAACAGTTTAAAATTGAAGTAGCAATCTTATTTTTGCATTTCATCTGTACTTATAGATCTGCCATTGGCAAAATTCGCAAAAAAAAAAATTCCAACTAAACCGGTTCGTAATGATAAAAACAAATGTAAAAAAATTGGCATCTCTGTAGGTATTATTTATTTACAAATCGAATTAGGAAACGAATGCTATTTGTGGTATGCACTTAGATTTACCTATAAGTACTATAATATTTACCTTGGGGGTGGAGTGAAAAATAAAACATATCTTGGATCTCGACCAAATTTAGTGAGGTGGTTTACTTGGTATGAAAGACCCCCCCCCCCCTCAAAGAGAAACCTTCTTAACACTTAGAAGGTACAATTTGAGTTTCTTCATTTCCCTGAACCATCGCCACCCTCCTGCGATAAAAATTCAGAGTGCTACCAGGGGGTCGAAAAGTTGCGGGTCGCGATTTTCCAACAAAAGTGACAACCTTTGGCATGGTTAGAAAGTAATTGAAAATGGTCAAATAAAAAAACCAATTGCAAATTCGAGTTCAGCAGGTAAAATTACCTTCATTAAGAACCTTCGAGTAATCTTTTTGCGCAAAGTTGAGAAATTTCATTTTTTGCTACTTTTGTATTTTTCCAAGTCAAATTTTTTCTTAAAAAATCAATTTTTTTTCATTTTACGTGAAACGATCGCTTAAAGGGTGCTACTCGGGGTAATACGACCAACTGAATTCGAATCTGTGATTAGTTTTTTTATTCGACCTGTTTTCAGTTACTCTTTAGTCATGCCAAAGTTTGTCATTTTTATTGGAAAATCGCGAACCGCAACTTTTCGACCCCCTGGTAGTAGTCTGAGTTTTTATCGCAAAAGGATGGCGATGGTTCAGGGAAGTGTAGAAACTCAAATTGCATCTTCTAAATGCTATCAAGGGTTTCTCATATCATTCGATTGGCTAGAAAACACAAAAAAGTGCATTTCTTCCAAGAGGAGGTGCACTTTGGGTATCTCCCTTTCACCTAGGGTGCTCAAAAATTTTTTGGGAGGTCTATCACTCAGAGTAAATCACCTCTCTAAATTTGGTCAAAACCCAAGATATGTTTTATTTTTCACTCCACCCTAATTTACCTGCTGGTGGTACTCGTAGGTACATAGTGCATATATTGTTTACCTAACTGGTTAAGCGTGTAATTTCTTATGGGTACTGTGATACGCTGTTGATGATACTGATGTTAATAAACTCGAACATAATTACAAACTGGTTTTAAAATAAAGCAAAATAATGGGGTAATTATAGCCCATCGATAATATAGACGTTTAATTCGCTGCGTACGTGCAAGACGAATGCATTTGCAACTCATCAAAGGTGAATTTTTTTATATAACCCGGTATCCGTATGCTTACATGGTCGGCAAATGAGGAATGAATTAATGGTTCGTTCGGTGTGCAATTATAATATCAAAAAGTTGGACATTTCTCGCGTTGCTTCAAACAAAGAAGTGAACTATTTGTTGGTTGGAAGTATTAGTCTGAACCGGTTGNTTTTTTTTTTTTTCGTGGTAAAATATAGCTTCAATATGTGAAAGAACTAATTGAGATACATATCATAGGTGATTTCAAATTGCTGATTTTTGCAGCTTCTTCAGAGTGTGCTTACGCTGACTTTGCTTTGAAGCGAAAACTTCATTAAAGCCTAATACGAGTTGCGAGCTTTGGTCGGTCGTGCACTCGCGGTGGCTCCTCGCATATAAGTCTCTGCGTGGTTTGTTTCGTATACTCGGATGCCATGTACGGATTACGCGAATTATTACCCTATATATCGATATTACCGGTGGTAGCCATAAATCGCTTCGACGAAACGGCGTGCTGCGATCGTATCGGTTATTTATTTGGTCCCTTTGACCGTTTCGCCGTGTCATCGGCGGTACGCGCCCACCGTCCGCAGATGATCGCACTGTATGTACGCTGTGGAAGCGCGTTATTTTTCAACTCTTGCCTGTGCGTATCTTAATGATAAATGGATGTTGATACGGACGTTAAGTAGCATCATTAACGAGATTTAGAACCCGGTTTACTAGTTTACAAGTAATACGCCAGTGTTCGATACAGTTGGCGATGCTACTCTGTACTATTGCGATGACCCATGCGATCACTGCATTGTTATTGCCTCGAACTATTCCTTGAGGCTTCAGGCTTGTCCCTCGATTCGAATAAGTATGTACGAATGTCGAACAATTCATACTAAGTGAATCGAATGACCAAATAAAGGCTGAACTTTCCTGCGGGCCATTGGTACCTTTAATAAATCTCATTATTTCGAGGTGATGTGTCGCGCGCGCCGATTAATTGGTCATATTGTACGTACGCGCGAAATCCAACTCTTATATCTTTGTCACGCAATTATCACGGTGAAATTAATCTTCAACGATTGGGCACGTGAACGAGAGACATACCTATGGACATGAATGGAAAGAGAGAGAACGAAGTACCACGGTACGTGTATGCGAACCGCTTTCTTGTTGTAATATTTCGCCTACACCGAAGTCTGTCAACGAACGATTACCGTCGTAATTATGGTACCAGTAAGAAAGAACGTACATGGAAGTGGTTCCGCCCACCGGATTGTTCTCTATGTGTAATTGCTTCGCGTTTTACAATCAACAAATCATGTTCTTTGCACTATCTTCGTGTGCACTGTGTATTCGCGTAGCTCGTCGTCGTAGCTCGCGTATCTCCACGTTCGGACTTGCTACACCATGCTAAACCTTATCAAATACCATTTACCGAGTAATTTTTTATACAAAATATCATCCTAATGCGTCCTGTCCTGTCCTTTCGCCTAACCTCGTCTCATCTTGTACCGTTATTAGGTATATAATTTGATTAAATACGCCGAACAGGTGTGGGGATAATTGCTGGGATGTACTGATTCTATGTGGGCTGGTCTTGTGTCGCACTACTCTCATTATACGCATTTTTTTTGTCCGCGTATAGTTTACCTCTACGTCGGTTCGTTGTTTTTTCATCAGCTCGCGAGGCTGCACAATTGTGGATCTTGTCGTAGATTAGGGATGAGAATGGTCGTGGTTTTGGATGATTACTTTGTAGGTTTAGGTATATGGTTCTGTCGAACGATAATGGAAAATTTTTTTCATAATTTTTTGGTTTTCAACTTTTTTATGGCTTGGAAAGGTTTAAATTCTTAAGATGACTTTTTTGTCATAATTGAAAAATTGTCGTTTTTTGATACTCGAGAAATTTTTTTAAAAATTTTACTCGAATTTTTCATCATTCGAAAAAAAAATGTTATGGAATTGAATACATTCGGTCACTAAAAAAAAATCGACTTTTTCATTTAAGAGAATTTTTAATTAGAATCATTTGAAAAAATGTCATTTTTTGTCACGAGTGAAATGTCATATTTATGTCTTTATCCTTTTGTTCACTCACAGGAGTCCAACTTTCGAATAAATCAGTGTATCTTATCACTATCCACAAAATTGTCATTCTCTTTTACTCGAAATTGAAATGTAGTTTTTAGTCAGTGAGAAAATTTTATACCTAATGATTTCAATTTTTCATCTTTCGTTTTTGTCCTTCGAGTCATTTGAAAAATGCCAATTTCTGTCACTAAAAAATGTCATTTTTTTGTTGAAGAAAAAATTTGTCATGAATTCAATTCTTAGCTCCTCTAAATTCCAACTTTTCTTATCCATTGATAAATTTGAATTCTTTTATGCTTTAAATGAATCTTCATTTTTATTCATTTGAGAAAATACTTACCTTTTTTTTCAAACAGAAAATAAGTCTCCAATTTTTATTGAAAAATTATTTATTTTTTTTTTTAAATTCATAATTTTTCTATCAAAAAGTTTTTATTTTTTTTCTTCTGTTCAATAGGTTAGGTACTTCATTGTCATTTTTTTCAATGAAATTTTGAGGTTTTCACCGAAGTAAATTTGTGTTTTTTTTTCAATTTTGAAAAATTCTAATCTTTTTCGTTTAAGAATTTATTTATTCATAATCTCACCCCTATTTTTTTCTGCTCAAGAATTTTTTCTGTTCCAATCCGGAAAAATAGATTTTTGATTTTTTTTGTTGTTCGGATGGTGTTTTAATTGCCTCTGAGGAAATTTTATATGAATTTATTTTTCTATTTATTTGTATTTTTTCAGCGAAGTATATGCATGTAAAATATAAGGTTCTATTTCATACGTCTTATTGCTAATACGCACTTGTATGCCGAATCGCTGCTGACTGACGAACTGACCTTTAGTCAAGAAAATTATCGCATTAATATTCAAAATACTTATGCTGATTTCGATGCTATTAAAAAAAAACGTTCAAAAGACTCCGAATTAGCTCCATCAGGCATCAACACGCATTCTTTAAATACTCCATCAAAACTGACATATGATTAAACTGCTGCATACCTAGGAAACTCGGCTCGTGTATAAATATACGTCTCAGGTCTTGACTCCTAAGGTGACGAAAAGTGGAACATACAACAATCAAAAAAAAATATATTAAATCAGTTTTAAAAATCTCCTCACGTACCTAATTCTACCTCATCTCTCAGACCCTCCTTCTGGTAAATGAAGCTCGTAAAAATTTATTCATTAATATGTAAAGATTCGATTAATGGTTTACGTACTTATCTACTGTAATTAAACTTTTTTTAAACTCTTGTCGTGATTTAATTTCAGCATAATTAGACGACATAAGTTTCCAAAAGGTCACAAATAATCTATGATATGAACATGTTTTATATGTACCTAGGTTTCCAGCCACGAGTTAATATTTTTCTTCACATTAAAAAACTCATCCATCAATAAGTAAATCACCTGTGTAAGGTCGTCGTCTTTACCACCAATAAGGGTCTGTGTATACCTACGTACAGTGTGTATTACGAGTAAATCGAGTTGAAAAAATACCCGTATTTCCTCGCTTTTTAAGTAGAAGAAGTTCATTGAAATGAATCATCTGCAAATACCTTCGTTTGGCGCTTAATTACGGTAAGAATGTTATAATAACTAGGTACTGAAGGCAGATCTGTTAATTTATCGTTGTTTTTTCTCGTTCTTGGTTAGAGGGTCTTATGTATTCGTATTCGACCTAAGGCTATTCTCCTTGTCCTACATCTTTATAAACGCACACGGTCCAATTATCTTTCAAATTGTATTATTTAAAGATTTTTTTATCAGTAATTTCGTTTGTACGTGTAAGTACGTGCTAATCCTGTTCCTCTAAACGGTCAACACGATGTGTCCGCATATATATCTAGTGTCGAGTGGGTAGGGGTACCACGATGGTTCGTTTTGCTAGACGCCCACGAAGGACGATGGCCGCCGAAATGTATAAAAATCTGCATCGTGCCGTTTCAACTNGACTACCTGTGTAACGTCTCCTTGGTCACTATAGTCGTCGTGTAAGTTTCCATTGGTAGTACGCGACGCCAAAGCAACGGCGAAAAATACGAACGATAATTTATTGCAGTCACGTCGATAACTTGCGGACACTCTTATTAAACCATCATACAGGGAGTCCAAAATAAATCACTCATGCAAAGAATTAGATTTATCTTTAATAAAAATCTTCTCCATAAATCGTTCGTTCACCATACGTAAATACACACGCATTGCTGGGTAAGTAGGTATAATATTAAAATGAAATAAAAAACCACGTATCGACGTATCGACCAATGATTATTATATACGTAAAAATTATTGATTAATGAGCCAGACGCATCTGCATCTTGAATCACCTCCGGCGACACTTTTTTTTTTAACCTAAAGTAAGATATTCGTACAGTCGAACGTAGATCTTCACTTCACCTATATTTTATTACGAACATTTTTTTTTTTTTGTTGGTTAAATTTCGTCCTATTGGCACGAATTCCTACAAGGACGATTCGGGTTTCTGTTTTTTTACTCAAATGTAATTTTTGCTTAAAATACCATGCGCTTTCCTCCCGCCTCAAAAAATCTTAATGAAATTGAAGCTGACATTCAAAGGTACCCTATTGTCTTGTCTTTTAAAAAATATTTTTCTAACCGGAAGCCATGTATGGCAATTAGTGTCAAAACTTTTATTTCCCTCCATTCTTCGTCTCTAACCACCTCACTAGGTTCACTTTTCTCATACATACTATTTTGTAGTCAGATCAAACCTCTGTATTGTTATTTATATTAGCGCCGCCGCGATCGTTATCGCAATACCGGTGATACGGGTAGTCAAGAATTCTTTCGAGAGTAAGTAGGTATGCAATTGCATATATCGGGAAAAAATCCGATTAGCGAGCTAAATGCCAATTGGTATCGACGATCATGGTCTACTGACCCACGCGTGGAGTTCAAATTGATGTTTATCTCGAACAAGGATAACTTTTATTTCAATTTCTCTGCAGATCTGAATTCTAGGGGAAAGAGTTCTTACATGCCCTTGCTGAATCGCAAAATTGTAAGTATGCAATCTTTTTCTCGCCACTTTTTCTGATTCGTGATGAGAAATTATACGAGAATGCTAATGACCTGAAGCTACAGTAGGTTCAATAGATGACAAGTCTTTGAGGTAGGGTGGAAAAGTAACTAATTATTTCTCAATGCAAATAGTGGTTCAATAAAGAAACTAATCAATTGAGTTCAGCAAGTCGAAGTATCTCAATTTAGACCGTACAACCGATCGTTTTGCTTAAAAACAGCAAAATTCATTTTTAGGAAAAATTCTGTTTTTAAAAAGTTTAATTTCTCAATTTTGAGTAAAACGATGACTTAAAATGCCTAAATTTCAGTAGTTTGATCTGCTAAACTTGAATCTAAGATTAGTTTTTTATTCGACCATTTTTTGTGATTAATAAAATTGAAGTTTATATCATTTTAGTAGTTGAAGAAATCCGAAAAAAATTCCTAGAATCTCTACACTCGACGAAGGTACTTTTCGGAAATGCTAAGTTTTGAAAAATCGATTGTACTACTTGGAATCAGTGAAAATTTCACTGAAAAATAGTTAGAATTGCGGCACCGGCAAATCAGTAAATTCATGAATTTCACTAAAAAAAAAATCAGTGAAATTCAAAAAAATTTTAGTAATTTTTTTCACCGATTTGCCTGTGGTGTAATTCTGACTGTTTTTCAGTGAATTTCACTGATTCAAATTGAGGGAACAAGCATCGCGAAGATTGCATTTTTGCCCAATGAACCACATAATGGCTTCAGCCTCGCGGAGGTGAGGTAAAAATTCGTTCATCAGCCCTAAAAATCATCTGTTGGGTACCGTAAAAAATCGCATGCTTTGAGAATTGCCGAAATTTTTCAGAAGAAAGAAAAAACTGATCCCTGATCTCCCATCAATACATTGAAATGCAATATTTTTCATGCCCCTGAAACTGTGAATTTTGGACTAGGGGTCTAATTTTTTACACAGACGCGGGAACCTATTTTGCATTTAAAAATGCAAAAAACTAAATTTCGAAGATTTTGACATTTGCACTTTTAAAACTGAATGCTTCAATTTTGGCAGTACCACCAGCAACTGAATGACTCCTTTACCACAACGGAGCAGCCGTTGCGTGAAAGTTGATAATCGCAAAAATTTCCTTCAAGAGAAAAATTTTCCAACTAAATTTGACGAATTGAAAAAAATCCGAAATATTACTGCAATAATTTTTGTTTTCAAAAAATCTCGATACTTTCCCTCTGAAATATTCCGTTTCTTCGTGACCAATTTTTTGAAGTGACAATTTTTCAATATTTCCCTCCTCATCCAGCTTCAATTCGTTTCAACATGCAACGGCATATTTTGAAAAATCCAATGTTACGTCAAATTACTTCAAACCCAATCCTCACCTTCACAATCCCTCGTCAAGTTCACTTCCTCGGAGCGACAATTCGGCGTATTTTTCATTAACTCTAATAATAATTTTCTGGCATGGCGTACCGCGAGTCCCCGAAATACTATAGTCGTTTGCTTACTTAGCGAAAAGTCGTACACACCACGCCAGGGCGGTAACATCATAAGCTGCGGTAAAAATTAATAAAACGAAAAAAAATCGTGACCGAAAATTAATTACGATCAGTGGTACTAAGTACTTAATTTACATAAACACCGCTAACACGAATAACTGTAGTCTACACGACCTGTGAAAGGCTAAGACCCTTGATACATTAAAGTGTCCCACCGCATATGTCAAGTTGTAGTTTGACTTTGATTTATATGGCGAAAATTTTAGGCGCTCGTTAGACATCGTTCGATAATTTGACTTTTGTACATGTTCTTGTATCGCGAACTCGTTGAAATAATTTATTTAGATGTTGAAAGAATGCTACGTTATAATGTTCAATTTAACGGTCGTTTAAAATCAGATCTGCGTTTCTGTGCAATCTTATTTTTTTTTGCTCGTCTCCGTCGCTGTCATTAAGTCGAAAAAAAAATCAGTTATGTCTTGGTGCACCACCTTAGGGGGTCTTTTGGTGTGAAATTTGGTATCATTAGGAGGGTTCTAGATACTTGATTTGTTTACGAGGAATGCATGTGTTGGCAGGGAACTGGAAGAATGCTGCGATCCACGAATTCTGATAAGAGTATTTGTAATTATAAGTGGCCTTAGGTAGA
The DNA here is from genome assembly GCA_018107765.1 of Hypogeococcus pungens. NCBI lineage: Eukaryota > Metazoa > Arthropoda > Insecta > Hemiptera > Pseudococcidae > Hypogeococcus > Hypogeococcus pungens. The sequence continues at coordinate 3,236 of JAAOIU010161914.1, read as the reverse complement.
CGAACATTGAATTGATAGTAAGCATATTTAGTCGTATGTATGGGGTGTGCGGTGAAAGGTTGATATACGTAACTTTCAGTTCCCTTTCACAGGATCAACTGATGGAGAATTTTTCGCGAATGAATAGGTATTGGTGTTAAGTATAAATTCAGAAAGAGAGGAGAGATCATTTTGAAAATTTTTCAAAAGAATTCATTTTCTTTTTGTTCTTAATAATTGATTTGCGGATCATCTATGGGTAAAAAAAATTAGAAAAAAATGTTTGAAAATTGTTTCGAACTTTACTCACCACTTTGTTCTCACTGTGCATCTTCATTTCACTTCAGCTGCTGTGGCATTTCATGTTGTAATGTCAATTGCATCCTACATATCTGTCTTTGATATAATAATTACGACAACCATCTCGATAAGCGCATCATCGACAATGAAATCGTCCTAGGAGGTCGTCTTCCAGATAAACGATTCGCGCAGCAGTAAAAGAAGGCAACACCGCGCGCCGCTTCAAGCGGGGGAAAAATCATCAAACGTCACGCGATTTTAACGTGATATTTAACTGCGGCCTTCGCCTTTTGATGTACCTACTCACGTACGAGCACGTCAAAACGTAATTTTATAAAAAATCAGCGGCCTTAGAATTCGAAAATTTTAAAACTGCCACATGTCTTTGCACCGACATCAACAGCTTTCCATGTGCTGGCGCTTACTTGGCCATCATTAAAGTCTTACAGATTTTTATGCGATCGCGCATCAGCTGTGGCTGAACGGTGTCATAATAGGTAGTCTGTGGTCTTCTCACCTGCTTCAATTTATTTTATAGACCTGATTACCGCACTGCAGCGGCGGCGGCGATGTATTAAAATTACATTACACGAACGTGTATGTGGAGAAGTTTAACGTATCGTGAAGAATGTAAAACTACCTTACATCTCCTTGCTCTTTTCATCTTTGATTGTTCGTCCGTTTGTACGTACGTTGCCTATTAACCGATGAAACTTGTTATTGTCGGGTATATACCCCGGTATTAACATAACGCCGATCGACGTTAGCGCGTTAGTATCACGTCGTGGATGTACACACCTATAAGCCAACGATACAGCGGCAGCGTTTTGCCGCTGCGATGAACCAGATGGGAATAGACTTGTATTACACTCGTATAAACTTACAGTCGATCATAAAATAATGTCTCGACATACGTATAGTCTACAGCCCTTTGGAGATCATGGTGCGATAATTTCACGAGCAAAGCCAGGTTTTCGAAATTTTTTCATCGGAATCCTGAAACGATGCTATGATTTGTAGTTCTGGACTTCCAGCCAGTTTTTGTATTTTTTCATCAATGTGAAGTTGTTNGAATTACCAAGTAGATCACATTTTAATAGAATTCGAAAAAAAAAATTGGCAAATTGGAAATTTCAGTAATTCGCTACCGTAAATCAATTGAGGTGGTCAGAAATAAGATGTAAACCAATTTTCAATCTCATAGCTCAACTGAATAAAATTTTGCATCTTTATAAGCTCACGTCACGTCTGTCTTAAATTCGACTTGCAAAAATTTACTTTGAATGAATGGCTGCACCTTAGCTAAAATTCTGGTATCAAAAATTTTGCCTGCTCTTTCAACGTCTTCCTATTTCTTCGCCAAAGAAATTTGCCAGGTGAAATATTATCCTTTATGGCTGATTTTGAAGTTGAAAAAACTTTCGATTCATTTTTCAAAGAATTTCAATACATATAGGAATTCTTTTTTGAAAAAAAAAAAAAAAGACTTCGGTTCAATTTTCACCATTGGATGTTTTATTTCAATATTCCATTGTACGTGAACACAACCAAACACAATAAAACTGCTGCGAGGGGTCTGAATAAAGCAGCCACGCATGGAATGGATCAGCATTACGTTGACCAAATATACATACGTGATATTGAATAGCATTAAACCAGTCTCATTGTAGAGCAGGCTGAACGTGCTATACTATTTACGATTGATGCTAATCTCGAGTGTTTATCCGGTCAACTGTTTCAAAGAATTGCAGCCTTGGGTACAAAATAATTTTTGAATTGGTTTGTTTTCTATCCAAAACTATATGCGAGGAGTTCATTATTGTCAGCAGCCTACATCTCTTTCTCTCCTTCATCGCGATGTGAAGAAAAAAGACGTTGCGTATTAATCTGCTTATAAATATACGCAGAAGATGAATATTTTAATATTTATATCAGGGAAGAAAAAAAACTAGATCATTTACATAAGTATACCTACTTACTCGTAAATATTGTAGTTTTTACCCCCTTTACCTTATTATTTCCCTATCGCAGAAAATACACGACAGCTTTATTTAATAGATAAACACGTAATTACATACCCGGGGTAACACTCCATCGTGCGGTGAATATACTTTAATTATTTTATAACGCCGAAAGCTGGTACAAGGACGGCTAATTTTTTACAACTAGGCTAGTCACGATGTTTACCAAGTTTCGTATGTTTGACCCTAAACTGCATTGGACGTCAACAATAAACGGTTGTAATTGAAAAAAATTGTGTGTTTCCTAAAAACACCTCTCCAGCTATTGCTACGTGTACCTTACCTGTACGAGAATGTGTACGTCCGCCCTGATGTGTTATTGCGTTGTTATGCGTTGGTATTGGATGCTTATGTTTCGAATGATTAGTGGCAGCGGAAATTTCTTCGAAATACGATAACTAATAATTTTAATTACCTACGATAATTGTTATGTTTACAGGAGGTTTTGTCGCGTATATTTCAATTATTCGATCACGACGAAGATGGATTCTTATCGCAAGATGATTGGATACAATTTATCAAAGAAAGACTGCTGTAAGTGTTGATCAATTTACATTTTTTTTTTTTTTNCTAATAAATAATTTAGATTTTTATCAATTCCTCCAAATAGCAGGTACCTTTTACTTTTAGACAGAATTTGAATAGCGTTTTAAAAAATTCATTTTAAAATTTTTTGAAAATTTGTTAATCTTTAAAGTTAAAAAAAATTAGTAAGTTATAAAAAATTTTTAAAATTGAAATTTCAAACTTTTTTTAACGAATAAGAATTCAATTTTACAATAATTTGAGAAATGGTAATTTTTTGAAATGAGAAAAACTTAACAGTTTCTTCTATAACAGACTCCAATGCTACGTAACCACTACACACACACTTTATAATCTACTTTTCATGAAGAAAATATTTCTGATGAAATAATAAGAACCTTGTAAATGCAT
>JAAOIU010161727.1:0-12122 GCA_018107765.1 Hypogeococcus pungens | reverse complement strand
TATTATATATAATTATATATTTATCTTTTACAAATTTAAAAAATTTTCTTGATTAAATCAAGTTATGAAAAAAACTGGTTTTAATAAAAATTTGGGAAATGGAAAAATTTTGCAAAAAAGTATTCCGTGAAATCAGAAAAAATAGTAATTGAATGCTAGAAAGCTTTTAAAAAATTTGTGCCTAGTATTTTTGAAAAAGGGATGGGAGGGAGAATTTTCTAATGAGATTTTGACAAAATAAGAATCAGAAATTTCCTTACAAAATTCTGAAAAATTCGTGTTTGAACAAAAAAAAAAAGTTTCTCATAACAATTAGGAAAAACTTTCGAATACAATTTCAGAAATGTTGCTTTTTGAGTGAAACTGGGAAAATTTAACATTATTGAAAATCAATAAAAAGTCGATTCTTGTGAAAAAAAAATGCAACAGCTTCCAATACAAATTAAAAAAGAAATCGCCTTCATTTAGAGTATAATAAAGAGGTATTTTTGCATCGACTTTTCGAGAATGGTTTTCTTTTTGAATGAAAATTATTCTTTCTTTCTTTATTTTTTTTTTACGAAAAACTTCCCAAAATCTCGAAAAAAATTTCTCATGTTTTATTAAATTTTTGCTCGTTGATAAAATTTTGTGGCATGAGGTTATAAAACTAAACACAGAAACTTTTTTATAAGAATGTTTTTTTTTTCAAACTTTTTTGCCAAGTTTTTATTTTACCCAAAACATAATGCCCAGAGAAACACTGCTCAGTAAAAAAAGAAAATCATTGAAATCTTTATTCTTCCTCGTTCTATTGAATATGACCTATAAAAACCGTACAGTCATAAAAATAATCATTGTGTAAAATCAAGATTTAATCATCGGTGGACGGTAAAAGAAAGCGAAGCAAGCATGAGTAAAAAGATTTTTATTTCTCATTTTACTTTACAACTGGCAATTTTGATACTGTATACCTCTGTAACAAAAACACCGTAGGCCTAATACTACGTAGGAACATAAATGCTTACTTAGAACAAAAAAGGAAGAATAAACAAACTTAGTAAAATTAGAGAAAAAAATCAGTACAAATCATTTATATAAGTACGTACATTACATTACAAATTCTTCGACAATTCCCTACAAAATTTTGTACACATTTAAAATTACCAATATACAAAATGCTCACAAAATGGTCTTCAAAGACAAAAAAAGCTCGAATTGAACCACAACAACGACTGTGCCAAAAAAATCGTCTTTTGAAAATTTTTTAGATGAAATTAATGCACGGTTTTTCTTAATGGTTCAAGTTCAACTTATTAATGACGCGTTTATTGTTTTAAATCTAATTTTCATTACGTTCTTGCACCGAGGTATTTTAAACAATAATTTAAAAATTTTTCGCGAACGAAAAAATGGCACGTTGATGAGATATTATTCACATTTTTAGTTTTTTATTTATAGAGAAATATTTTTTTAGCTAGTCGTGAATATTCGATTGGAGAGAAATGCCGTCTCCGATTGATGGAATTTTTTTGCCAAAATTTCGGTAATTGTAGAATCAACCTTGCACGCGTCATTAACTTGTGAGCTGGTTAATGAAGTCGAAAAATATGCCATGTCCCCTTTCATTCAATTGCGGTGTATCGGTAATTTATGGAATAGACGGTGGGTTCTCGTAATACGATTAGTTGACCTTTTACTAATTTTTATAGAGTGTAACTGTACTTTGTGCACAGCCTAGTTCCTAATCGTACCTACTTCTTAACTTCGTGAACCTAGATTTAATTTTAATATGATGCAGTTTTATTTAAAAGAAACTAGATTATTGGATTATTCAAGTGCTACTAATTTTTCGAAACCAGTTGCGATTCCATGTCAAAATTTAACGAGCTGTGATTCACGATTTTTTTTTATACCTATCTGGTAAAATATAACCGGTTCGATGTAATTTTTCACGCGAGTTGTGAACGTGATTCATTTCAGTTTACGAGATATTTTAGAATAACAAAAAAAATTATTTAATCGTGTAATTAACGAAACAATAAACATCATTTTTGCAACGTGATTCATTGAAATTATCAAAAAATTTGTAAATTTTTAAGAGTGATCAGTTGGTCACGTGGTGTAGGTAGCTAGTACGGAGGCTGTAATTTAATAGAAACATGTATGTAGGAAATATCAGCTGTTTCGTACTTTGATCCACTAATTTGAAAATTAGAAAAATTTCCATCACACTTGTTACATAACATTACCATCGTCTTGCTTTTGGTGGTTGCATGCTTTGATTTTTTTTTTCCATTTGCGAGATGGATCACAAAATACGTATAGCGAATTTAATTACATTCGTCACCTGATCAGCTGATGACCGCGGTAAAACGTTGCCTTTTTGTACGTTATTCGTGAGTACTTGAATACACCATCAAAATTACTCGAAGACGTACCTGACGAATTTTTTTTTTTTTTAATGATTATAGGCACCATTTCACTTCAGTCGGACTCTTCCTCTTTAACTATCGGTAGTGATGTCTGATGTATAAGGGTCGGCGAACTTCTACTCGTAAACGAGCTAATCCATGCGGGCAACGTAGACGCCTCACAAAACAAAGTAACGCTAGTGGCAACATCGAACATCTTTTGATTTATGGTGAATCCAACCTTATTGCCGAGCGATATAGGCGTAATGCAGGTATTTCTTAGGTTGATAATACCCAACGGTTTGCTGTGCCTTTTTAGTGGATACACGACGGCAAAATGTTCCAACGATGTGCGGTATACTTTGATATGAACGTACCTTCTTTGAGTTCCTGGTCCTTCCAATATCACATCACCACACATTTCTTCGGATTTTGCATTAAATTTCGAATCCAACATAGGGTCGAATAAAGCCTTTGGTACTGAAACAGTTTCCGTCATTTTGGTAAATAAAAATCGATTACTTTCACTTGGAAAAAAATTTAAATTTCACTTTGATACTTCGATAAAACTTCGATCATCGCACATGAACCTAAGTAGGTTAAACGCGCAACGAAGGTACGAGTAACGTTCAACCGAACAGTACAAATGAGACTGAATCAGACTATGAAACACACGAAGCGTGACTCAAGTTGAGAGTTGAGAAAATTTATGCACAAGAACGCTTCATTACGTAACGCCGCGATGACGTTTTATGGTGCGTTTTTGTTGTTAATTTTCGTAGATTATTGTTTTCGAATTTATCATCAGCCGGCTTCTTACCTTTGGACTGGACGTACTGATATGAGTCATGTTTTCTTTATTTTTGTTGTTTTGTTTATCGCTAAGTTTACTGAGAACTGGAAAGTGGTATTTATTTCACGTTGACGTTTTGTGAGACGAGATTCTTATAATATTTAGCGTTGTTTTGACAATAATTGTCATCAGATTTTTAAAAAAAATACGAGTTTGAGGTTTGATGGTAAAAATTTTCCTCTGCATAATGACCGTGGATTTTGGAAAATCAATACATCTTTTTTTCTATTATATNATATTTATTTATTTTTTTTTTTGGTACATATGTAGGTGAGTAAAATTTGTTGGTGGAGAAAAACAAGAACAAGGGAATAAGAATTTTTCTGTTCTGCAAAAAGTTTCTCAAGATTTTTGACACTAGTTTCGCGTTCACAAAATAAAAATAAAAATAATTTTTAAAGAATGGATATTTTTCTGAAATTTATTCTATGCCATAACTTGTATGTAGTTATTTTGCAAGTTTTTTCGGGAGGTCGAAATTTCGACAAAGATTAAAAAAAATAAAAGAAATGAAGAATGAAATTGCTTAATTTTTCAAGTGCTTTGTTGGTGTCTTTTCATTCACATTAATCGCTTTGCTGCTCGGAGCGTCATCCAAATTCAAAATGGAATCGAATGTGATGATAATTATTTTATCTGCCATTTCAAAACTAGTTCATCAATTTCCACGAAAAAATATTCTTGCAAAATTCTCCAAAACCAGAATTAGTTGATATTATTGAAAAAAATTAAAAAATGCGAAAAATTGAATGCCAATGTGCAAGCGTCTTCCCACAGCATATTCTGTGACGTCACCGCTATGTATTTCTGCGTTGAACGATTGACTTTGAACATGGCCTCAAATCATGCTACGACAACTGTTGGCTTGTTTCGAGACCACTTCGTTTCACCAAAGATATGTGATTGAGCAACTAACAAAAGTGTTTATCACTCTAGATTTTGTGTTTCAATTTCAGAACAAGTCGAGTAAAATGTACTAGCAAAGGTGACATTCATCTGTCAAAATGCTACTATCTACAGGTAATACAATACTTGTTACTAGATACCTTAACTTCCGATTATTCGTTATCTGTTACTTAATAAATTATACAATGATTATGTTTATGATACAGGAAAAATAATAGCGCGATGTTCTCGTAAATATTGGTACTCGGCACAAAGAACCATCACCACTCATTACACCGTCAAACCCAGGGACAAAGATCCAAGATGGAAAGGTACGCTATTTGCTTTATATTTTTCTAAAATTTCATAGTTTTAAATGAAAGTTTTTAAATTTTAGATATCGACATGGAAAGATACGAAGACGTAGCTGATATTGTCATCGTAGGAGGAGGTCCATCCGGGTTATCAGCTGCCATTCGTTTAAAACAACTATGTAACGAATTTAATAAAGACTACCGAATTTGTGTAATAGAAAAAGCCGCTGAAGTTAGTAAGTAAATTCAACTTTTTTTTTTATCATTTTCCTGATCGGACCTAAGCGTGATGATCGCACATTTGTGTTACAGGCGGTCATATTCTATCCGGAGCTGTAATCGAAACACGAGCCTTAGATGAACTGTTTCCTAATTGGAAAGAACTCGATACGCCGCTGAAAACACCAGTTACCGAAGATAGCTTTGCTTATCTAACCGAATCAAAACGATTCAATATACCTGTTTTCCCAGGTTAGTCGTAATTCTCACGCATCGTGAGTGATATTATTTAAAATTTCACAAAAGTGAATATTGTTACAGGGTTACCTATGTACAATCATGGGAATTACATTGTTAGGCTTGGCCATTTCGTTAAATGGCTCGGAGAACAAGCTGAACAACTGGGGGTGGAGATATATCCCGGTACTGCGGCTGCAGAAATTCTATATCACGAAGATGGATCGGTCAAAGGAGTAGCCACGGGCGATGTGGGTATCGCTAAGGATGGATCTCCGAAAGTATGGCTATCTGAAATACTCAAGAGTTTATTTCTTCTCCTTCTTCTTTAAAGCAATATTTAATACAATGTTTTTTGTTTACAGGATACATTCGCTCGTGGTATGGAATTACACGCTAAAGTGACAATGTTCGCTGAAGGATGTCGTGGCCATCTTACGAAACAACTCGAACAGAAGTTTAATCTCAGGGATCAAGCTGAATCTCAGACTTATGGTATTGGTATTAAAGAATTGTGGGAGATCGATCCCAGCAAACATAATCCTGGCAGAGTAGAACATACGATCGGTTGGCCGTTGGTGAGTTAATGAATTTGCTCCGGGAATTTGATTAGGAAAGGAAACTTGACGTTATCTGTACGTTATTTCGGTCTTCTAATTTTTATTTCATCTTACCAAATGACGATTTTTAATCTTATTGTAGGGGTTCAGAGGTTGTGTGATTGTAAAACATCAGAGTAATTGGATTGATTAATTCATACATTGATGTCGTTGACGACATCATGTCGCTGTTCAACATGTCATCTACGATGTGTATAGGTCTTAGTAGAAGTTGGATAGGAGAAATCGATGCCAATGTATCTTGAAATTGTAGCAAGATGATAACGTATGTGATGATTAGTTCGATTATCTGGAAAAAAATCCGAAATAATGCGGTTACTTTTGAAAAATTGAAATAAATGAAATTTAATAGGATCTTGAAGGATCTTATTTTATTTAAAGAAGAAAAAATGGCGATTGAAAAATATTATTTTCCAATTCTTACTGCTGTTGTTAGTGAAGGCTTCAAACTGAAAAACTCGTGCACCGAAAAATCGATGTGACGATGTAACAGTTGTATTGAAAATATCAGCAACTAAAGGGGGAAAAAATAAAAAGTGATCAAAAAGAAATTTCAATTAAATGTCTTTAATTTTCTGTGATATGTCTCTCACCTCGTACTCCATTTGCTCTTCTTGATCTTCGTCGATCAAATCATGGATCAAAACGTGAATTCGTTTCCCCTGAAATAAAATTGAAAAATGAAAAACTAGCTAAAATATTTTGAAAAAGCCTTAACCATTCACAATAATTGAAAATAATTCAACCTGATTAACAGTATTCGATGCTACATTGACGACATAAATGACCGGTGACGTTAGTAATACGATGTACATCAACGTAAACGCATGAGTCCACAGTTGAGGCGAATGATTATTGGAATCGCGTACCAAAGCCGTAACGATATTATAATGAACCGGTAAAACGCAAAAAAATATCACTCTCGGTATCATAAGCATAAACTGCGCCCCATAAACGTTATTAATATGCGTAGAAATCTTATACAATGTAAAATGTATATGATTTATTTTATTCAAACTGCAAACGTCTAAATTCGATATAACTTGTATCACGTTCGAGTACTTGAAAGTGTCATTTTCTTGAAGCGCATTCTCTAATTGAGAATTAATCAAAATGAACCGTTCGCGTAAATGAATCACAAAATAATCCATTTGAAAAACAATCAACCACGTTACCGGCAAAATGTAAAATTCTAAATAGGTAAACGAAGGGAAAATATTCTCGCCTGTAGCTTTGAAGTAGATGGAAATAAACAACAGCGAAACGACTACAGTGAAAATTGCCTGAATACCTTGCCTTTTTCTAAAACTTTTGAGCTTAAAATCTGGTTGTAAATTCATTATAATGGCGTCAGCATCTGAAAAACCTGTCGTATTCCGATTTAATAAAAAGAGTTCCCTGAAAAAAATCTTTGGTTCTAAATTAGCTACCTTCTATTATCGCTTTGATTGCTCCTCGATTGATGATCGGTGCTATAATGCAAGTGGTACTGAACGCTACGTTCATTAAAGCGTATCCAGCGTACAGCAGAATGTTCGTATTGCTGGTCTCGGTTCGTTGTATGTTTTCCACGTGTAAGAACATCGAAAGCAATAGAATTGAGAGTAAAATTACACTGTAAAATAAAGCGATACATTTGAATTTCAGATCACGATTCTGATTGAAGGGAAATAAAGCCAATAGACTGCTGAGTGAAAAGATAAACGTGTCTTTGATTGTGAAGCTAGTTCGCGAAGCTTGCCCCGATAGGACGTGCTCCATTTCGGCTTAAAATTCAGAAAAATATTTCACGGTTAAAAATTTTAAAAATGATAAAAATATTGTGAGCTTGTTTTTAGAATTCTCAAATTGAACATTTGTATTGCTACGTTCAAAACACGAGTGATATGCCTTTTTTTTAGAAAAGAAAACTAAACGATAACACTTCAAAAAATGTAATAAAAGCATTATTTTTGTAAATGTTTGTATTGCTCTTATCCATTTCCTCGAGTATTTCGTGAAATGGAAATTGAAATGAATATTTTGATGGAATTATCCCTTGTGTTCCATAAGAGGTCTGATTCCTACGCTATACAAATTTCTGATCAATATTTCCTATAGTGAAAAATGAAAAAAAGAGTTATTTCACAAAACATTATTTCATTTGAATTTTTCATTAAAATGATTCGTTAATCGTATTCCATTTTTTCAGGATAAAAACACATATGGAGGATCGTTTCTCTATCACTTAAATGAACCAACTCCTTTGATAGCGGTCGGTTTCGTCATCGGATTAGACTATTCAAATCCATACCTGAGCCCTTTTAAAGAATTCCAGAGATTTAAGCATCACCCTTCCATAAAATCCACCTTGGAAGGTGGTACCAGGTAGGTACTAAATAATTTATATTTATCGATAAATTCGAAATGAGACCTTTTACAAGTGAATGAGTGAAAATTAACCTTGAAAATTGATTTTAGAATCGCCTATGGTGCCAGAGCTCTAAACGAAGGAGGATTCCAAGCCATACCTAAGTTGACTTTCCCTGGCGGTTGCCTTATTGGCTGCACAGCTGGATTTTTAAACGTACCTAAAATCAAAGGTACTCATAATGCGATGAAATCTGGCATGTTGGCAGCCGAAGCAGCTTTCAAAGCACTATCCAGTGAAGAAGCTTCTTCCACTGCAGGTAATTTAGATCACCTTGCGTAAGAATCGAACCAAATAATCACTGACGCAATTTTTATTAGGTATCGAACCAACTCAATACGAAGAATCGATCAAATCTAGTTGGATCTGGAAAGAGTTGAAACAAGTACGAAATGTCAGACCGTCCTTTCATACTAACTTAGGTTTATGGGGCGGTATCCTCTATTCGGGTTTCAGTATTGTTGCCAAAGGTATCGAACCGTGGACCTTTAAATTAGGAAGTGAGTTGAAATTTCAAATTCGACTTGTTCGTACATCGAACTATTACTAAATAATTTTCTATTTTTCAAGAGCCTGATAACGAAAGACTAAAACCAGCTAAAGATTGTCAACCGATCGAGTACCCGAAACCTGACGGAGTGATCAGTTTCGATTTGCTCTCTTCGGTAGCGTTAACGGGAACTAACCACGAAGGCGATCAGCCACCTCATTTGACTTTGAAAAACGACGACGTACCGGTCGATTTGAATTTGAAAGTCTATGACGGCCCTGAGGGTAGATTTTGTCCAGCTGGTGAGTAATTTTTGATAATTAAGTATTATGAATTCGTAGGCTTAAGCGTTGAGTCGTTGCGGTCGTCAGTTTCGTGAAAGGAAATTTGCTCGTCGATTTGATTGATTTATTTGAACTTATGAAGCGACAGAAACGAGCTGGTTTCGTATTGATCTTACCTAAGGTGTTTTTTTTTTATTCATCGAACGAGTAAAGAATTTTTTACAGCAAGTAAGTTTCGTGAAATAGCCATTTTATCGAAATATCCTCTTGGGAAGAAAAAAGAAGATCCCGAGTAATTTCTATCTCGTTTTACCCAATATTGTAAAAAAAAAGAAGAAAAAAAAAACGTTTTTATGAAAAATTCGTAAAACTTCCCAAATCGTCGTCGAATTACTTACCGATAAAAGTTGATTTAAAGCGTACAAATGTTTCCACAAGTCTGACCCTTTTAGCGAGTCGTAATCATATTAAAAAGTACTCGACTGTGTGTAAAAGGCTAGACGAACGTGGTGCGAAATTCGAAAAGAAATACGGTCAAATTCACCGAAAGGGTAATGCGGCCCAAACAACCGTGAATGAGCGCATAAAAGTTGATACAAATACAAAGAAGTCGGAACGAAAACAGTAATTATGTCGTTAAGTGAATGCGAACATTGAAATCAAACCGAAAGCGTACGTTGAACGAGGCTTCCAAATTCGAAACAAAAGACTGTAGAGTACGCGCTGGCTGGCCGAAAGAATTAACTGCTTTGTTTTAACTAACGAGATTAACCAACTTTCAAGCTAAGACAATACTCGAATAAAAAATAATCTCATTTTCCAGGGGTCTACGAATACGTACCATCGGAAGACGGTAGTAACGAAAGGCTGCAGATAAATGCGCAAAATTGTATTCATTGTAAAACCTGTGATATTAAGGATCCCACTCAGAATATTAACTGGGTTGTACCTGAAGGAGGCGGTGGTCCTGCTTATGATGGAATGTGAAAAACGCTGTTTGGCCAAATGTGATAATTTACTTTTTTCTAATCCAAGTCTGAATTTTATCTATTATAGGGTTTATAGTTGCGTGTGTGTATGAAAAGACATTCATTTATTGGAATTAAAAATTATTTTGTTAATGTTGATGAATTTCAACGATAATTATTTTTGGGGTAAGTTGAAACCCAATCATTTCGATTGAGTTCGAATTCGCGTATCTACGTCTCAAAAAATTCGAATCCTCGATTGAGGTAGCCATCAGAAGTATACGTATATCAAGTATTTTAAGTATTTTTTTAATTCTCAGTCTCAAATCATCTTACCCACTGTATATTTTATATGCCTACGCGATGTTCTAAACTGCCCCTAATGAATACAGTTCGTCGTAAGCAGAATTGATTCTCCAACACAACCATCATTATGCCATTAACGATACACCCTACAGGCTGCGATTAGATGCAGACACCGAAAACAGAACGCAGCTTTTGGAGCTTTGTCGATTCACGCTCGATTCAACCCCGACGTGACGTACGCTTTAGTTATGGCCGCCAGGCAACAATAATATCATTGGCAGATGCATTTTCGTATACACATGTTCTCAGTATTTTGTTGTGTACAAAAGTGGTCGACTCGCACGTGCGTCACGACGCCGTCTGTTGTAAATCGGGCTCGCTTTTTAATTCAAACTCGTTAATCCGACGTGTAAATTCGATTCTTTTCACGTTTCGGCTTGAGTTCGACTCTTTGTTATCGGTTTCTCGTTGCTTATTATTATTATTATTATTTTTTTACCAGGGATTGTGTTTTTTTTCGATTATCGGTCCGGGGAGAATGGTCTTTGACCTAATGATAAAAGGGTTCTTGGTTGATGGGATCAAAGTTGTAAGAGAAAACGTATAATCTTTAATTTTGTATTAAATTTACAGACGGGCGAGAATTTCAAAAAGTGGGAAATCATGTCCATATCTCGAAAGAAAAAAGAGGAAATTAGTTACACTCTGGTTCTCAAATGACGTGCGCATAATATATTCTGATGAATACGAAATTACTTTTTTCTCGCTAATTTTTTGATAAAAATGGAAGGGAGTGAAAACTTCAACACCCTTCTACGAACGACGAAGGTCTTCCCTAACCCGATGTACGTACGTAAAATGAAGCATGCAAAGTGCATTCGTGCTCATGCAATTATAATACTGCCAAATCTTCTTTTCATTTGATTTTTCCGTGAAGCTACAGCAGCAACGAAATCGTTTTGGAAAGTGTGAAAAAGTTGAGAGAGGGAGCTATTTAATTATTAATCCAGCCTTCGAGCGGCTCTTTCGCTTGACGAAGATCAACCTGCTACCTAAACTCGAATGCCGAATGCGAATAGAGAACTTTTTTTTTCGAAAAAAAATTTTAATAAATGTTAAAACGCCAAATTTTATCAATTTTGAAAAATTTTCCACTTAATTCATTTTTTTGAGCTTTGAAGCATAGGAATTTTTTCTTCAACTTTCCCTCTCTTTTCCATCAAAGTTGAGTTTTGGAAATTTTCATAAAAAATCGAGAACTTGAAAAAGAGCATGATATCTAAATCAGTAAATTCCACGAAATTCCAAATGTTTTCAATTTTTGTCTTCTTGACCACTAAGACAACTTTCGATAATTTTTTCACTTTTGTTTTGCAAGTTCGGGTGATTCCGAAGAATTTCGCAGTTTTAGTATTTTTTAAAGTTTATTGAAAAGACGTAAAAAAAAATCGCATTCTCAAAAAACGGTGGTTTTCACCTTTCACCTGTTACCTTACATTTTTTCAGGATGTTCATAAAAATGTAATTTTTTTGAAAGGGTAGAGAAGAAAGTTTTACGGCGAAATGATGACGTAAATTAATCCAAAACGTTTATTTCTACTCGAGGATACCCCTTTGGAATTTATCTTATTTGTAGTTGAATTTTCAGGAGTTCCAAAAGTATCCCCCTTTTCACTTTTTTTAAAATGAGAAATAACCAAACTGAAAAAAAGCAGCTACGCAGAATCACTTGAAGAGGTGATGTTAATTTGGAAATGTTTGGGGTGAATTTTATTTTTCAGAAATATGAAATTGAAGTTGTTTAAAAGTATATTTATATATATAATATTTCTGAAAATAGGCACAAAATTTACTACATTTTTTAAAAAATTCAACGGTTAAAAAAAATCAAAAATAAATAATTTATGGAAAAGTGAAACATGTAAGTACCTAAGTATCTAAGTAAGTATTTGAAAAAACTGATAAAAGTTAAGGAGAAAAAAATTGTATGTAATTACCTGTCTACTTACTTACATTTGACTTCAAAAAACGAATAACAGTTTTTGTTTTGAAAATACATTTTTAAAGTTGAAACCGGAAAAAACATTTCATCAATTTTTGGGGCTTTCTAAAATAATTTTTCTATTAAAATATTTCTAAATTC
>JAAOIU010161195.1:7151-18992 GCA_018107765.1 Hypogeococcus pungens | reverse complement strand
TGAAAACCAGAAACGGATATTGAAACTGGAAATTTTTGAGAGCTGGAACTGAACTGCAATTTTGAGAAATGAAAACTGATATTATTTCAGTTTAACATCCCCGCTAAAAGCTGAAAATTTTCATTTGCATTATTAAAGGAACTTTTTCTCAATCGCTATTTTTTTTTGGGAGCTTTCGTGTTTTTTTTTTTTTTACTTCAAAAATTTCGTTCAAAAATCATATTGGTTAGGTAATTACACAAATTTAAATGCCTGTATTTCCATGTTTTAAATCCAACAGAACTAATTCGATAAATGACCTGTTTTGTTTTGTCTTTTGTTTTCTAATCAAGAAATTGTATTGTCACTACCATTCATCCAATGCGAATCACCGAAGCTGTCTCAAACAGGTATGAGGTATGTTAGGTACGAACAAAAACGAATTTTAGCGAAACCATTGAACCACACCATCGCTTCACAAGGAAAAAACCACTGAACTTTTCTCCAATAGTGAGGTGAGACTACAAAAAAGACGACAAATGCATGAGTTCTCTTTTTTCAGAACAGGTCGGTAAAGAAAAGAGTTTAGCTTTTCAGCATCTGCTGATGTGTGATGACCTGATGGCACTGGCCATGGTAATAAGTGGCAAGTGGCAATTCAAGAACTTAACGCAACTCGCAACACTCAGCAGCGAAACTACAGCATACGTTGGTAACCACATTATATAGCTCCAACAAAATTCCAACTTGTTTAGTTGTTTTCGTTATCAGTGTTGCGGCTTGCGGTCTGTTTTCGTAAACTCGCGTAAGTCGTACGATTGATACGGATACGACGATCGGTGAACAAAAAGTGCAACAATGAAAGTTTGGTTTAGATGAAGTCGGTTGTAAGACACAATACTATGGAGTATAAATTCAAATTCAACCCAACAACTTCTGGTACAGTGTGATGTTATCCATCGTTGGTAAATTTCAAATGATCCTCGGTGTAGTTTTAGTTTTATCGTTGTACTATCTAAATACGTACTTCGTCTTTCGTGCTCCAGCTATTTTGAGTTTCGACGGATTGAAATGCCCGTTTTGTTTCGGAGACACATTCTGCACTCTTGTAAATGAAATAGACGTCAGTTTAACTCTGATCGATTACGTATTGGATAAATTCGACAGAAAAACGGTGTTTTATGGTAAATTCAAGAGCCACCCTGTTGTCATCAAGAAACTAGCCACAACAGAGGAACGATTCCAATTGGAAGATAAAATATCAGACTTATTTGATCAACAGTTCAATTACTATGATTACAAATTCGAAGAGGAAGCTCGTAGATTTTACTACGAAAGCTTACTGTTACTGAATTCGTCTTTTCACGACCCTTCGTACAAGTTGAAGTGGTGTCCAACGTTGACCGGCGTAACTGAATTTTTCAATCCAATAATTCAGAAAAACTTATACCACACGATTGCTTTAAATATATGGACATCTCTCGTGTTAAATCCGGAACCGCTAGTGTTACAAGTGAGTTGTACAAGTTTCTTTGATGCGAACACTTGATCCACGTACAGTTACCTCTAACTTTAATTATTTGCATTGTCAGGTATTCAAAGCTGAAGACGGATGGCCCGTTCCGAAATATTTCGGATGTTGTGGACAAGCTGAAATTGTGGAATATTGCGGCGAAACACTGCATAATTATCGTCATCATTCTTGGCTGCTTCGAGTCCACATTGCTGAAGAACTATTACAAATCGCTCAAACATTTACGTTCAAAAATTCAAAAATTGGAGTTCATCTTCGAGATCTATCTTATGACAATGTTGCCATGGATGCTGATTTGAAAGTTCGTGTTATTGATTTGGAGCATGTGATTTTAGTGGATAAAAGCGAAACACCGGATACAGCAGGTGAATTTTTCTCCGAAATGTTTTCTTCTTCGCTAATTTCATTCACAAAATTAATGCTTATGCCAATTTTTTATTATTTAGGAATGCCTTCGAGTTGGTATTCAATTCATAAAAGCGAACACTTCGAGTGTCACAACTGTATAACGTACTCTCCAAAGATGATTTGTAATCATCACTTGAGTGATCATAATTTTTACGCCGTCTGTAAAGTAAGCGATCCGAAGATTTCTAGTTTCTTCATAATTATTTTCATCACTAAAAATGATTGAACTTTTTCTTATATTTTCTTCCTGTTTTGTAGGAGTTTTTCCATTCGGAATCTCCAAACGATTATGGTTTATTGCATTCACCGCCGAACAATACTCGATACGATGACAAAATCCATTTGATAAAACACTACGCAGAATTATGTGTTCAGCCTTCAAATAACGAATCTCGTTTCGAAGTCGCCAGACAATTGAAAAAACTACTATCCCAGGTCAAAATTGAAGAAAATTTTGATAAAAAAAAGGACACGTTACTTATGTACGAGTAAGGGGATTGATGATTTAAATTTTAAACGAATATTACCATGCGTGTCAAGCGGGAGCAATTTTAAATCGTCAGTTTCGCGGTTTTCACACCGTATTGTTTCTAATAAATCAAAATTTTATGTTCCTATGCAGTAATACGTTCAGGTTGGTCAATTTTATTTTATTTTTTATTTATCTATCTGTGTTATTTTGCCAAAACATGTCAGTATGTATTACAATTTTCATTTTTGTGTGATTTTATTTATACTTTTGTATTTTAATGGTTATCAAATTTACCATTTATACGTAAATAATTTAAAATTCTTAGCCAAAACGTAACGACAAGTGTACTTGTATGATGTTTACCTTACGACAGGTTGCAACATAAAAATTACGTACCTAGGTAACTTTTGCTTGGTAAGTATCGATATTATTAAATTAAGGGAGAATTGTTTAGTTTAATAAGATCAGAGAAACCTTATAAAGCTAGTCAGTTTCATAGTGCAATATCAAGGCGACAAAAGCTGTAACTTATAAAAATTTGTGATCAATTTTTCGAGCTTTTTGATTGTTTTGTCATAAAAGTTTAATTTCTTTGTGTTGGTGAATTTCTCCCAATACGAACATGGTGGGAACGTCGTTGGTTTTGAAAAAAGTATCACCAAATGGAAAACTGGTTTTGTACTTGAGATGCCGAGATTATGCTTCGACAGAGGACCCCATAGGTTTGTTGAATTCTACAAATTATGTTAGGATTATGACAATAATAGAATAGTCATAATTTTCGTAGATGGTGTGATAGAAGTAGATCCATTTTATTTGAAACATCGCAAAGTGTTTGCCCAACTCGTAGCTCATTTCCGTTACGGTCGCGAGAGGGATGAAGTAATGGGGATAAAATTTCATCGAGATTTTCTTCTCGCTTCAACTCAAATTTTTCCGACAAGCACAAACTATAATAAACTGACCGATATTCAGGTAATTTTAAGCGTGATTTGCCGAGCCTCCAGTGAAATTTGGTGACTGTAATGTTTGCTCGATTAACAGATGGCTTTAATGGAAAAATTAGATTCACGAAATGTTTTCCCATTCGTTTTTTATTTTCCGTCTACTGCACCCTACTCCGTTTCGTTGCAATCATGCGAGAAAGAGGCACCTGGCAAATCGTGTGGAATACATTATTATGTTAAAGTGTTTGTGGGAGAAAATGAAAATGATATACCTCATCGTAGGTTAGTTATGCAGAAATCGTACCATACCTTATTCATCTGCCAGCATTTTTGCATACTTAACGCTAATAAATGTACAATATATTAATAGGAGTTTAGCGAAATTGAATATCAGAAGACTTCAGTATGTCTCTTTTGATACTGTAAAACAACCATCTCATACATGGGCTAAACAGAATTTCGTTATTTGCACCGGAGATATTGAAATGGAAGCATCGATTGCTAAACAAGTAAGTAGGGACTAGGAAGGTATAGACATGAGTAAAATTTTCTTTCATCACGTTCCATTTTTATGAAATAGTTTCTGTACTAATGCTATATAATAATGTTTTCTGGAGATGATAGGTAAATTTTAATAATTGTATAGTAGCTTTCTCGAAAAATTTCTCTCTGTACTTAATTCAACGTTTTCTAGTTTTACGAAAGTGGTGAAATGATTCAAGTTCATGTTACTGTGCAAAACAATAGCAATAAAGTGGTGAAAAAGATCCTCTGTACTCTATACCAAAACGTTAAAATCCAAATGTTGCAAAAAGGCCAATACAAAAGCAAAATCGACGAGCATGAGACCAAGTATTATTGAATATTTTAAACTCATTGAACGTGTGTAGCTCTACCCATAATAGAATTGTTTTTCATAATTTGATTTGACTAAAACTTCACAGATCTGGATGTCCTATTCGACCGGGGTCGTCTGTTCAAGTAACAATGAGTGTGAGACCATCTTTGAAAAATAATCGAAGGAAGGATGGCATAGCTTTAGATGGCCACCACAAACTGGAGCTCTCTGATTTGGCTTCTTCAACATTGTAAGTATTCAATCAATAGGTACCCGCTTTACCAATCGCCATTAACTTTAAACCACTTACAATATACAACCTACTACACAATAACGTGATCATTTTCAAGCATGCATCACAATCCAGTGAAGGATGCTTTCGGTATAATCGTAAATTACTTCATTCGAGTTCGACTGACCATCAGTCCACTACAAGATATTAGTACTCAAATACCATTTGTATTAATGCCAACCAATGTAAGTATATCACGCAGTTAGAATTTAAAGGCACGCTTACCATTTTATATCTGACTCCAAACTGCGTTATGTTATAGCCAATTGAGCAGAAAATTCAATAACAGTCTATGTCAATCGCAACGATTTCTGGCATCATTCGATTTGGGAAACCACTCAAACGCGAAAAAAATAAAAATGAATTCATAGTACTTGAGGATAGAATACAGAATTACCGAATAGTTATTTCAATTAGAGAACACAACAAACGAAAAGATAATCACCCACGATCACTCCATCGAGTCGATTCAACTGAAATGAGTTCGACAACCTAGACCCATGTATATTGCGAGTTTATCAGTTAGGCACCGGATCGTGGTTACTGATAACATCGGCGACGAATCACCTATAACAGTAAATCCAATGAGCCAGGAATTCAGATAAACTAGTCGGAACAAATTATTTATTTATTATAAATTAAAGCATAAAATACGGTAAATCTGCATTTAGAAAAATTGGACTAATGATAAAATTGAAGCTTAACCGTATAAACGTTTACTTTTAATTATGAATAGGTACTTATGTTGTAAACATTTAAAATTACATTGGAAGTCCAATGATACATATATAATCGATAATAAATCTATAGTGTAAAGGAGACTGGAATGACACATTCAGGATGTTTAAACGTAAACTTCGCTCGCTGCCATCTAAAGAAAAAAAATGCATTATAAAACTAATACGTACGTAATTCAATACACAGACTTCAAAGCGACGGCGACGTCGTCTTCAATAAAATAATTACAGGTATATTCGATAAAAACGTGCATATAATTAGGCCAAAATTTTAACCGCTCTGAGCAAAGTAACAAAGACCTGCATTTTCTTTCAACTAAAAGCTTAGTGATACATCAAGATTTAGCATTATGTACACGAGTTCTTCAGCTATAACTACTAATAAATACCGGTAATATGTTTCGTATTATAAAAATATAAAAAATTCAATTAGGTACATCTAAGAATTACGAAAAAGAAGAAAAATCAAGTTATGTACTTCATTAGAAAAGCTTATGAAAAACAAGACGAAGTTTGAAAATTTTTGGTGCAATTTACACTAAGTACATTTTTCATCGAAGAAAACTAAAGGTGATAGTTGAAAAAAAAAAGAATTTAAAAAATGATAAAACTTGAGCTTTTGGTTCCATTATTCAATCACACAGTTTAGTTCACCATAACAAGCTACGACTCTTGTTAAAAAGATTGTTGTTTTCAACTTAATAAATAACAGAGAGCGTTAAAAAAAAATCTTATTAATATACCACGCACCGTTGATTTTAAATTTGGGGTTGCTTTATGGCTAAAAAGAAGTTTTTCAATTACCAAATTCGGTAGTAAAGTACATATAGACAGGTACACCAATCACGATAATAGGTAGGAATAAAAATACCGTAACTGAGTAACTAAACACGAAGTATAAAAATTAAATTCTACTTTGATTTTGAAAATTTACTTTTAAAAGCACTACATAAAATACGTTAAACTACCTACATTGCGAAAAAAAGAAAAGAGGAGTAAGTAATTGGAGCAAACCTTAGCGAGTAAAACGGCCTGTTTTTAGGCCAAGTCTTAAAAATTAACGTAGTCTGCTGAACTTTTGATCGATGCGCAAACTACGGTAAAAATATGAGTACAACGGATAAATTACGATGGGAAAAAATGGGAAAATGATTATAAAAATATTCGTTTTTATAAGAAACACACACACACACACACACACACAAAATATGTGAAATTATAAGCGTAAAAATTTGTTAACGCCGCAGCATATTAAGCTTGACTTGCCGGTGGCCCATTGCTCCTTGGAAGGGGTCTGACCAAGTATAGTTTTTCTCCTTGTTTATTTGTATAGATTGGTGCACGTTGATAATGGTCGACTAATTGATCGAGGTTGTGGAATTTACGTTGACCAATACAATACATGTTATTCTCGACGTGTACACGAAAATGTTTATTTCGATGAGGAGCTTTCAGTGAGACGGAGTAATCTCCACTCTGAATAGGAAAAGAACATAAATAAATCAGCAATTTTTAGAAGAAATACAGATTGAAAACATAGGCGTGCCAAAAATTTCCTATCCATGAAGCCGAAGAAATCTTAATTTCTTAAAAACATTACATATTTTCAATTTTACTAAAATTCTCAGGTTTGCTGAAATTTTTACTTTTCTCAAAATATTCAATTTCCCAAAAATTTTCAACTTTTTCAGAAGTTTCACTTTTCTAAAAAAATGTCAATTCTTTCATAATTTTCAATTTTCTTAAAACCATCCATTTTCTTAGCATTTCAAATTCTCTAAAAATTTTCAATCGTTCAAAATTTTTTATAATTCTTGGCGTTTTAAATATATATATATTTTTTTTCAGAAACTGTCAGTTTTTTCTTTTTACAAGAATCTGATTTTTAAAAACAATTTTCTTTTTTTTTCAATTTTCACAAAATTTTGAATTTTTTAAAATTGTCAATTTTCCGATTTTAAAAATTTTTGCGAAATTCTCATTTTTATTGAATTTTAAATTTTAACAAATTTTTCTACGTATTCGGAATATTAAATTTGAAAAAAAAAAAAAAACAATAATTCAACAAAAATTTCAATTTCTATGAAATTGGTAATTTTTGAAAATTTGCGCAAGCGGAAATTCTGAGCTAACTTTTTGAGTAAATATAATATAACCTAGAAAAAATAAGGTAATCAAAGCTCACGTTTGTTTCGCTGTCGCGAATTAAGAAATCGCCGTCTAATCCGTGATTGTTCAGTAAGGTATCGCATTGTGCTCGAGAAATATTACCATAATACCAGGTTTTCCCTCCTAAGTACGGCCGTTCAATGCAACTACTGCCGTTTTGTTCGGAAGAATCATTTCTAACCATACCATTTCCCATTGGTTGAGTCAAATATTCGCTAAGTTCCTGCGATAAATTTAGAAAAATGCAAAAAAAATTAAAACAGGTTATTCGAATTCAATTTTTTTGGTTTTTTGTTGTTGCTTTTTTTTGTTTACCAATTAATTTATTTAATTTTGTAAAAACAAATTTTATAGTAAAAAATATAACCGACCTGGACGTAATTTTTAGGTATGAGTCCAATTTGTCCAGAATTATTACGAGCTTTGTACCATTCTGGATCAGATGGTGGACGATCCAAAATTTCCAAGCGGTCGCCTTTTTCAAAACTTAATTCTTGATCGTTCGTTGACGTGAATGAATATAAAGCAACAACAATATCGAGAACGTTCTCGGCCATCGCGTATGTATGCACAGTCTCATCCAAGTCAACCTCTTCTTGGGTATAATTACTGGGAAACCAGCCGGTAGCACAACCACTTTGACCTCTCCACCAACTAGATTGAAATAACCAACAGAATAATAATCAAGATTGAATTTAGAAGAATCGGCAGTGAGAGCGGATTTGAACTATACTTACCCATCGTTACTTTTTTCAAGGATTAATATTCGAGTACCTTTTGACAAAGATAACTCGTCGGGTTGTTGAGCTTGATAATTATATTTTACAATGGCTGTTCCGATGGCCTCCGAAGGATCAACTGGCAGTCTGCGACTCATTGCTGGAGATTCGACATGTCGCGAGGGAGAATTACCACTAGGGAGAGTTTTGCTACCACTGCCGCTACTGCTGCCTTTTTTCACTTTTTTCTTAATGCTGATAGGGAAATGAAGATTGAGAGAATGAATTTACCAGTTAATCATATTATAATACTTCATTAACGTTGTGATAATAAGCTACCTATCGAATAACGACGGTTTTTCTTTTTTGACGTAGTTACTCGGTACGTAACCGGAAAACCCCCGGTTACTTTGAACGCGCCACCAATGTTTCGAATCATCTAATAATAAATAACGATCGTTTTTCTTCAAATCCAATTCTTGAGCTCCTTGAGCGGTATAATCATATTTCGCAATTACATAGCAAGCGTCTTCTTGATTCGGTTTTCCTGCAACAATTAGTTCAAAATATTAACATTAAGCATACGAGGAAAATTGCTCTCAACTACAAGTTCAACATGCTTTTCACTCATGTCGGTACATATCAAAAAACTTCAGAAAACACTTGACTAATGACCAAATTGATAGCTTACCGTGGGACCGTGTGCTGGAAGTGTGATGTTGAGGTAAAGGTGGTCTGTTACCATTGCTTTTGCCTTGCCAGGTTGCAGAAGATGCTACACTTTCGCCAATATTGGGAATACTTCGAGCTTCCAACATATTTCGTAAAACTAGGTATGTACGGTTAACTTTGTGACTAGGATCATATAGAGAAATACTTAAACTACGAATTAATCATCCTGCAAAAACACAGAAACAGTTTTATAGTTTCAATCTGATGATAAAGTTCATTTAGAAATCCACCGAGTACTTTCGATAAAGATTACGAACCTCCCAGTGGCGTTGAATTTGCGGTTCCTGAATTGTAGGACTAAAATGGTTAGCGAAACTCATTTTATGTAATCGATCCAACTTCGGAAAATAATTAAATTTATCACCGAAACCTTTTTGAATTAATAAAAAACACACCCTACCCAAAAACAAATTTATCGCATTTACTTGACCACTACAACTGTACGAAAATACGCACAGAGTGATTGTGGTTGTGTTTTTATCTTTACCGGAAGAGGACGCTGTGCATTGTGTTTCCAAAATGTGGTACATTTTACTGTTTTCGCTATCTGTCTCATTTCAAATTTTCAATAATTTTTTTTTTTTTTCAATTAGAACAGATTGATTGGATGTTTATTTTTATTATTTTTCTTAAGCAGTACACTTCATCACTAATTTTGATTATTACCTCAAGAACAAGAACAAAAGTCGAAAAATAAGGAAAATGAAGTATGAACAAAGGCAGACCAACTTTCAATGCTGACACTGTTGAAATTTTTCTTTTTTTATTTTTTAATTGCAAAGGGTTAATTGAATATTTTTAATCCTTTTTTCTCTTTACTTCTTACCAAGTTGAGCGATTTTGTTTTAAATTCAATGAATTCGAGAATAAACCATGTATTTAACAATAAACGACGACACCTATGCCCAATTTCCATTGAGTTCAAATAATTGCGCAGGCTTTATCGGATAAACTAGAAACTCTTTATTTATGTTTCCATAACTACTTGCTTTCTCTTTAGGCATAAATTGATTTTGGTATAGAACTTCAAAATAATTTCAATAAACAAATCGGCATTTACCGGTTTCTTTTAATCAAGTGTATGTGCTAATTCTTCACAAATTGCGGGCTACAAAAATGATTACTAGAAAAGAAAATTTGTTAGTTCGCCCATTTCAGCATAAGAATTATATTCAGCACCGACAGAAAGTAGGTATAATGTCAATCGCTTGAATTTGAGACGATTTTACATTTTTACCACAGTATGCTAGTTTGATATTTCGAATAGGTACCTACCTATACCTATCTCAAGTTAGATAAAATATAAGTTTAGCAAGTATCCTTAAAATAAACTACGCAGGTAATCACAGCATTACCCCGAATCGACGACGTAACACCTCCAAAAAGAAATCACGTTCATGTGAAGTGCAAAAAAATTCAAAGCGAAGCTGAAAGGCATGCTCAAATAGAACGAGACAATTTCATTTTATTGAAACACCTCAATGATATAATGCATTTAAAACGAGTAGACAACTGCTGGCTTTATGAACATCCTAAGTAATTTTAGATTATATCCGATGTAAAATTATTCGCAAATCTCCACTTTATTAATCGAATCATTTCAAGGTTTTTGCAAAGAATAAAATTATTCCGTCAGTCGTCCAAGACGCTTTTAGATGATGAAACTGCGTCGGCGGAATTTCCAAAAAGTGGCTCTAAGAAAGAAAGATGCATTGCTTGTCATCCTGAAAATTATGTGAAAAAGGTAATCATTAAGTGACGGAATGAGTGTGTAGCTCTAGTAGTTTATTTGATGACCATCGTTTCAGGAGAAAATACCTGAGGAGCGGGTGCCTTGGGAAATGAGACCTATAAGAGAATTTCACTCAGCCAATGTATTGGAAAGACGCAGAGAGGTAGGTAGTGTCAAAATGTTTGCACTGAATCCTATGATTATTTTTAAAAATAATATTTCTCTTTATTCAGAAAATTTTCACACGAGAAAAAAGTCAACCAGTTTTCATTGATGGCCGTCCGGAAGTTGTGAACCCTCTACCTTCAACAAAAAATCCTCACGTTCATCGCAAGTCGTCTTCGATAAAGAAAAAAAGTGCGAAGGCATCGGTACTTGGAAGATCTATCAAATGTAACTTAAAACCATCGTCGTGTAAGGATAAATCCGAAGATCAAGCATTAACGGTTATTATAAAATTTCCGCCTAAGTCTCAAGTAACTTTGAATGCTGGAATCAGCGATAAAATTATTTAGAATCATATTTTCATTTTCGTAAAATCTTTTCGCGTAGTTGTTTGTACTCGTGCCTCGTACTAATAAAATCTCGTTGGAGTAGTCATAAAACATATATTTATTTTACCAGATAATTTTTTCATTTTAACAAATTAAAGAGGAATAATTGTAATATAGATCTTAATACAAGAGATGCAATGCATTCTATTATGAGAATGGGCAGAAAAATAATTTTACACATAAATCGGGTAGATTTCTAAACGTATTTATAAAAAATAATTTCGATTAAATATTTACATCTTTAAGTGGCGACTCATTGATTCGAATGCACAAGTATCGTAGTTCCGTAACAATAAACAAATTGAAAAAAAAAGTACATAGGAAAGAGAGAGAAAAGAAGAAAACTATTCCGCATAATTTTCAACGTCGTAACTTATAATACAAATTTTTTATAAAAAAATCGTTCATCTTAGAACCCAAAATATACAACGATTGAATTTTCCAACAAAACACAAAAAAGTGATCGGATAAAATTAAAGCCATTTTTACAAACGATAATACGATAAGCACCATCACGTCGATGCTTATTACAAAATAAAACAAGACGTTTCTACCCTCAACAAAACAAACTACATTTTGGAAGATGATTAAACATAACAGGAACAGCCATCACTTAGTACTGTTGAAATATCTTCTCAAGCAATACCGAAAGTAACAATTAATTATATTTTTCAATCGCGTATGAAGGAAATACAACTTACTTAGTATCGAGACAAGAATTTATATAA
>JAAOIU010160834.1:0-10626 GCA_018107765.1 Hypogeococcus pungens | reverse complement strand
ACACGAAGGAGAACAACAAAGAAGGAAAAAAGGCGATTAAATTTTTGAAAAATTACCTCGTTCAAAAATGCTTTTACAATTAATTAAAACGATACTAATTACTGCTTATATTTTAATTACGTAAGATATTTCATCAAAAATTAGAGCGAAGAAATCTTACGTTACATTGAAACTAGGGAATAGCATTTTCTCCCTGGCACCTAAAAAGCAGCATTCTTATTTTTTGATTTTATTTCTTATTATCGTCGCGAAAATAAAAACACGGTTGAAGAATCATTTTCGGGCCGAGATAACCAGTCGCAAAGTCGCTAATTATGAAACCAAAAACGGAACGTGCAGCTGAAAAATTCCAATAATTTCATTACCAATAATCTGCGATGATGAATTAATGAGCAAGGCTTTATCTGTTTCTGTATGTTTTGAATCATAAACGACACGACGAGCACCACAGTACACGCATCGAATTTGCAAAAATTGGTATTTTTACGAAGTTGCAATTAAAAATTATTATAAAAATGGAAACTGAAACGAAGAGATGTTTAAAAAAAAGTAACTTTTCTATAGACTTGGGAGGGAATACCTTTTTTGCGTTGATTTTTGATTGTACTGGACATTTTCGAAAATTTACAAAAATTCGAAAACATCAACTTGGCAGCTGAAATTTTGGTTGTAAAGTGTAAATGAGGTGAATCTTTCCATATACCGGTTTCAATTGGAGCCTATTCAGCTCGGTAGAGCGTGATGGCTTTCACGAAATAGAGGCAAAAAAGCTCCTCCCAAACGCACCACCAACCCCAATGGATTACACTTCGTCGCTCACAGAAAGCTTTACTTCGAAAGAGGATTTTTTTGAAAATGACCGTCAACCTTTACTCCCGTACCTGACCTAAGCGTTGATTGACTGGGGTCGACCATGGTACCAAAATGTAGGTAATTTTATGTAGAACTTCTTTGGTAACCCCCGTTTCCTTCATAGGTGTACTTCTTAAGAGGTCATTGACGAAAAACTGAAATTATGGGCATTACGTGTCTCCTCACAAGATGCTAGCCCGAAAGATGGGGTTTCAGGTTTTCTGTTCTCGTTCAGATGGTCCACTGGGCACTCTGACAGCGAAAATCCTAACGTGCCAATTTTCTCCTTTCAAAACAATCACTGGCTTGGTCTAATTACTCGCTTGAAAATTGTACACATGTATTATATTAACCGTGTTTTACTATTAATGAACACGCTATTCATAACTCGTTTTCAGTAGACTTTATCAAGTTGAAAAATAATTTTTATACTGTTATTTCTGATCGACCGAAATGTACAATGACCGTCATACCTCTCGTTTGGTTGTGATAAGGACCACATAAGCAAGCAGATACTAATGTAAACATTAAAAATTTTTCTTATCTAAAAGCAACCTTCTGATCAAGCTCGTTAATTATTAAGAAAAAAAAAATTATCAAAGGGTTATTTTCCATTAGGTTGTAACGCGATCTGAAAATTCTTTTAATGAGGTATGTATATGTTCTCGATTCAGTCGGAGTTTCAACGCGTTCGACTTCGAGAAACGTGAAAAAAATTTACAGATTGAACGAAACTTATTCGAATTTTCGTACGGTAAAGTTTAGTCTTCTTTGCGTCGCGCAGCTGTTTCAATACAGCTATTGCTATACCTAATACCTACATGTTTTTCTTGAATTCGAGCAACAAGGTTTGTTTACTTTACAAGTGACGCCAACTTGTACATATCTATATATGTAGCACCCATACTATGCATCCAAATGCATAATAAAAATTATACTCGCGCCTAGACTTTTTTGTGATTTTTTTTTTGTTCTCATTGAAAATAAAAAGTAGGTACACGTACCACATAACGAAGAAGAAAAATTCATTCGCGAAATTCGCCACTATCGTGCTTGCAAAAAATAATGGAAAAAATAAACAAATAAAGTGCCCTTTATTTATAAAATACAGTACGTAGTGTCATTGTAATGTTAATTGTGTGACAACCTAAGCTATACACGAATTGCGTTAATCAATTGCGAAAACTATATCGAAGTATGTGCTTCGTTTATTTACCAATTTTCATGAATGGGATCCCAATTTACTCATATTCAACGCCGGAAATTGATTTTACAGATTTAGGCAAGCCATATTTACGTTTCGCGAGTATAGTTTTGGGAAAGGAAAAAAAGGTCAGAAAACTTCTACACATGTAGGTATTGTATTGGTAGGCAGCCAAAGCAGTTGTAAATGACACAATGAGCGCCTAAATATTCTATCATTAGGCCTCAGTCCCGAATCAAACGACCATAGACTACCTAATCGCCTTATTAATTTTCATTCCACAAATGGTAATCGAATATTTGAAGAATTTTCAACATTTCAGTAGATGAGAGAAGATATTTCTAGAGGTTTTTTTGACTTGTATTATATTTCTACAAAATAAGGTCGTGGTGACATCTTGCGGACATAAATGATTTTAAATTCTTGTGCAGTGATTCTAATTCCAATGATGACTATACAATTAAGGATGCCCATAGCCAAACCTACCATCGAGGCAAAATAACCTCTTCTTGAAAGTATTCCTATTATTTTCAAAAACGAGCCAATCAAATACTTATTGTATAGGATGGTCAACAAATCCCTGACACATTTCCTTTTTTTTCCCCTCTAGATTTATGAAAAATGATTCAAATTTTTTACAAAAGTGTAATCCGTTTTGTCAGTTTTGTGTGTCTTAGGAGCTTTCTCCCATAGGCAAAAGGTTGAGGAGACTTACCTACTTTATTCCTGCATGGAACTTTTTTTTGAACTTTCGGTCTGCGAGGTTTTTTTCTGACTCGTTTCCACAAAAGTGAGATTTCCAGGCGATTGAAGCGTCCTACAAAAAAAACTAATAAGAACCAAAGCTGTAGAGAGTTAAATTTCCTATCCGCCGATAGCGGGTAAAATTTTTCCATGAGCCACCGTTTTCATGGTATCTTCAAGCAAAGTTGAAAATCAATTGTAGAACCTCAATTTTCGATTTTTCTTGAAGATACAACGAAAACGGTGGCTCCTAGAAAAATTTTAACCACTTTCGGAAGATAGGAAATTTAATTCTTCATAACTTTGGTCCTCATCATTTTTTTTCGTATGACGCCCTGGTCACCTAGAAATTTCAAGTGAACCTCAAAGAGCAAAAGTTCGAAAAAGTTTCATTTGGGAACAGGCCAAGTCTTTTTAACCTTTTGTCTACGAGAAAGAATCCTGAGGTGTTTGAAAAAAAGATGAATTGTCCTACATGTTTGTAAAAAAAATATATATATATCATCAGAGTCATCCATTGGGAAAAATTTGGGAGAAACATGTTTAAAAAGCAAGGAATGCCTCCCTAACTAATCGCGTTGGGATACGAACTTTCATGCAAGAAAAAAATTGAAAAAAGAGCTGCATTTTGGCAAAAAAATTTCAATTTGAACCATTCTTCAGAAATATACACAAGAACAAAATGTGCCAGTAGTTCGATAGCTTGACCAGCCTGTACAATTTTGTTAGGTACATGTTTACAATGGGATGAAAATTTCCAGTCCGAAATAAATTTTACGGTTGTTTGATTACATATTTTGAACAACACGAATTCAAGATCATCAATATTTACTCCTGTAAGCTGATAACAATTCACAACCGTATCTGTAAAGCGATCACAGTTCTTATTATCGCAATTTAATAAACAAATGGGACCGTATGTCGAAGCAACAACAGAACAGCAGACGATTCTAAACACAAGAAAAACAAATTCCTAGGTTTGATAAAACTCTGTAACTGTTAAATCTGCAGAGATCAATGTACACCTGAAATTACCTCAATATATTCTATACCTATGCTTGGTCATTGATAAGGAATGAATGAAATCGACTCAGATAATAATGAGCTTATTATGAAGGTATCGAGTAACTGATGCATATAGCTATACGGTACCTAAGTACAGTAGTGTAGCTATCGATATCACTTTTAATAAAATTGATACTTAATTGGACGAAGATATTAGTGAAATAATGAGATACAAGACCACCTAATACGTACAAATAATGTGATTTACTCATAGTTCAGCTTTTACCCCACTTACACATCTCAGTCGAGTGTCATAATCTGTTGTAGGAGGAAATAAATCCGTAAATTGACACGAATTGACTAATCTAGGAGCTCTACTTTTCGTTTTTGTCTAATCTTTTTCAAAAAACAACTGATCGCTTCGCTCTAATATTATTAGTTACCCTCGTGGAAAATTCCATTCGAGTAAAATTTTAATAAATACTTAGAATAATTGAAATGGGAAATTATTCAACACAAAGGTTGAAATTTTAGCTTAGGTACCAAGGTATCGATTAATAAAATCGAACGAGAGTATTACAACAATATTCTCACAGACCTCTCATCAAACAAAGTTAATTAGATATTTAAGAAATTGCAAAACAAAAACGCTCACGTCACTTAGGAAATTGAAAAGCATTTCAAAGGATTCGAAAAGAACGTAGTAAAGTTTCCGCGTTAATTAGAACAGCGTTGTTTTGTCTTTTTTTTTTNTAAATTAGGAGTAGCAATAAGTGGTGCTTTAATTTAAATTTTACGTATAATATTAAAAAATGTACTTGTACGAAAGCTAGAAGGTATACTAATTAAATTTCTTTTTATTCAAATTTACTTTCAAAAAAAATTTTTAAATTTAGCCGGTTAATTCGAAGTAATGAACATCTTCGTGAATCTTCACACAGTTGTACGCACCCAACAGCAGAATATTTCACTAAAATATTATAAAGCTGTTGAAAAATTTGAAATATAAAGTTTACTCACATCGATAATTGATAATTCATATACCTCAAAGAGGGCGAATTTACCACTTTTCCAAACAAATATGTACATGCAAGATAAGAGTAATGATTTCTTACTTTTATTCTTGCAAGAAGGTAACGACATCGGAAAGAATTTCCTTCTCGATCGAGTCATATCGATGAAAAAAATTACACCATAAAATAATAAAATTTAACGAAGCATTCTTAACGACAGAAAATGCAGAAATATATAAGCTATATCGAATATATATTAATTTCAACGCGAACGTTCGTGTAGTCTTTTGTTATTAAAACACCATATGACTGATAAATATTCATTATTTTGAGAATTACTGAAGAGGACACTTAATTGAGGGAAACCGATTATTAGTTCTATTAAGTACTAGTAATTAAAACGATTAATTGTCTAATGGTCGTCGTTTTCTGACGTACTCGTATTTGAAATAATGCTAATAGAACAATCACTACCATACTGTCAAAATAACTACTGTACCATTCCACTAAATTACACTAAAAAATTTTCTGCTTGAAAATTGATTTTTTTAAATGGTATTTATTTTTTAACTGTAGAAGCCTATTTTGAAAAGGATGTTTGATAGCTTCGGTATAGATCAGCTGCACTTATTTTACGCTCAAAAAAAATGATGAATTATGTTAGCTGGCAATATAGAGTATATACGCGATCAGTTGACGTGTGACGTTTGATGTTCAATTCAAATAAAGTGTCGTCACTACTCATTTTTTATCAATGTACGGATCTTATTAAAGCACAATATAGTTGGGTAAACTTATTGGCCTAGCTTTCACTAAACAGAAACAGAGATATTTATTTAAATATTCAAATAAATGCAAAAAGATTCATTTTAAAATTGTGATCACTGTATAAGTATAATTCAAACAATACTAACTTTACTGTGTTACAACTTACATGAGCAAAAGTCACACAAAAGATAGCTACCGTGCTGATTTATGAGAGTATATGTACATACTATTTTTTGAAAAAAAATGTATATATATATATCACTGAATAAATTGTACTCAATTTATCAGTAATAATTGTACCTGACATTCAAAAGCTTTATTCGTGATCAAAGTTCATTTCTTTTCAACTGGAATGTAAATCATTTCAACTTGAAAGTGTTTCAATCACCGGTACAGGCAGATTACAGATACAGATTTACAGAAACTTTATCAACGCGATGTACTTACATCTTGAAAGTTGAAACACCACAGCAGCCGACTGAAATCATTTATTAAGGTGAATTTTGCTCATGATTCGTAACACCAGCATTATTTTTCGATATTATTGCTAACGATATTTGAAGTATTACAAAACGAAGACGTACCGAGGTAAGATGAAATGTATATCCGTGTTACGAAAGCTGATAACAAATCCCAACTAGCACACAAAACTTGGAACTGAATACGCAACGAAAAATCATAGAAAGTTTTGAAAAGGATTGTAAAATATTAGCCACGAAATTAACAACCAAAACCGAGCTTTCAATGTAAACTAAATTCACTTGAGAAAATACCAGTTATTGGTGTAAATTAATAAAGTGGTCAACAAGTGGCAAACACAACTTGTTACGTTAAGTATCACAGAAGTACAACTACGGCGTAAGATCTTTCGAGACGAGTAATTAAAATTTGAAATTCGCGAAACTTAATTTTTAGAAATTAAATTTTTTGATGTTAAACAGTATATCACAGATTAATCATTCAAGCGCTAATAACAAGTAAATAATAAATTAATATAAATGTCTATCAACAAAAAACGCATTAGATGATGTCACTTATGACATCATATGGCTGGTAACCTTTTACAACCGCCGCTGGCGTTGAATGACCTTGATAATGTAAACCTGATAGTATAGGACCAAGAATTCGATTTGGCAAGCTTACAGAATTTTTTTGGACAAACTACCATTTTATGTGCGGCGATATTCAGCTGAAAAGACTTCAAGACACGTTTAATTACTGCAAAAAAAATTATCGAAAAGTATTGTTCTCTGAATACGAGTAGCTTAAAATAATGCTACATTACAGATTAGCAGTAAATTTTCATATCCATCTTACACTAACCATTGACCACAATGAAACATCAAAAATTAATAACGTTTCAAGGTTCCTTCTTCAGCTTCCCATTACAAACTCCATCGAAAATAAGAATTAATATCTGTGCGAAGCATCGTTGTAAATTTTAAAAACACAGGCGCTTGGTAATTAATTTTTCTACTGAAAAAGTGAAAGTAGTGAGAAGTGCGAATACTGAGCATTGAAAAATTTCAGTCTGATGTTTTACTTCTTCGTTGAATAATACTCGAAAGAAGAAGATTGTAAACCTTTGTACCTACAATTTTAGCTGACGGTTGACTGGGTGGGCCTACTGCAGTGAGAAAAAAATACTATCAATGTAGGTAACGAAATGATTTTGTTTTGAAAAAGCAAAATCATTCAGATTTTTACTCAATTTATGGAGTAAACGAACACTTGGGCATTAGCTTTTGCATTATTGAAGAAAGGCAAACGGAAAATACGACGAAAATTAAACATTCTTGCTAAAATCATCAACTTCGTAGAATATTTTCTTTTGTTCCAAGTAATAAGAGAAAAAGTCGTCAAATATTTGAAATTGAAATTGGCTACTTCGTTGCAAAAAAAAAAAAAAAANTCTTTAATTTGACGACTGACGTCATAAAATATTAGCCAAAGTGGTTTTTCGCTAGTTTTTCGCCGAATGTTCACGATGTTTGAATGATTTGTGTTTTTAAGTGTTTTCATTGGTGGCTGACTAGCTGTTCAATAACACGTATCACATGAGAAATCTCACAAAAATAGATAACGCAATTCGGTTCAGTGATAGTAATAGTGAGAAGTGACTTTTGATGTGGATAAAAGTTCAGATTTTATAAAAATGAAATGGCTCAAAGCAAAAGGGAAATATACAAGCAAATAAGAAAGACAACTTCATATCGGGCTTCTAAACTTGACTACGGTTTCGTTATTTTTGCTGGCATTTGCTGCACCATATACACTTGGTTTCCGCCGGATTATTTTCTAGAGCTGAATAGGAAAGCTTTAAAATCCAAAGCACCAACTCAATCAGAAGAATAATCTTGTAAAGGTTAGTCGGTATTAAGTGTAATGACAAAATTGAGAATCTCACTCTTAAATGTAACCTTGTTTTTCAGCGTTAGAATGTCTCGGAAAATATCGTTATCGTGGTTAAGGAAGACTTTTTTTTTCAAAAAACATGAGGTTCCGGCAGGTACTAACATTAATCATTTTTACTTTATTTTCGATTACTTTCACACCTAATTTGAGGCTGATTCCAGATTTCGAAGCAGTTGCAGTTTGTGTTAAGTTTCTTCGAAAGATCGCCTTACCAGTAGCTTTACTTGGTACTTGCTTTGCCGCTGGATCGACTGTGTTGAAGTACCGTACATACAATAACATTGATCATGGAATATACCTAGCGGAACGAGAAGTGCTTAAAATTGAAGAAAAATCGGATTAGTTCTGAGTGCTGTTTTAGTTATAGGGAAAAATACACGTCTGTATAAAGTAGTGAATCTTTTTATTTTACAACGGCGCACAATAATTTCTAATATCGTTAGCTATTCTTGAAGTAATGAATTCTAGCTCGTCCCGTCCACCGGATTTTTGTAACCATCTTCTATCTTCATAATAATCCAACAAGTTATGAAACTCGACCTCGTTCAATTCGGGAACTTGAACTGGTATAAATGGATCTAAATCTTCAAATCCCTGTAATTTTTCATTAAGACGAGAATTGAATACCGCGTTAATACCAACTGAAAATAAAATAAAAATGTTTCATTTTTTAAAAACACACTTTTCTCTTCAACAAAAAGAAAGGCATGAATGAGCCTCTGTTGTCAGGTGTTGTTGATCTTTCGGAAACTGCTACTACAATAGCACCNCGTAATTACGAGATAAGGCTCACCCAGTCTGGTTTTAACATTTTCAGTAGTGACTGCACGATGGAAACTTCTTCAGTTTTCGTTCCATATTTCTCATCTATTCTTATCATGGTTTTAGGAGTGTACAAACCATTGAATCCGTCAACAGCAAAAAGAACTTTACATCTGGAAATTGAGCGAATGGCACAAAATCGTAAACCGAGAGTCAGAATGTCAACGATATCTTGCCTTACTTATTATTCGTAGCAGAGATTTTCAATTCATCAATTAGTACGTCGTAACAGTCACAAGCATATTTTACTCTATTGATCCCATGATCTACAATGTCCATTAAAGGTGAACCAGCCGGTGTAGCTTCTCTCGGATTCCATTCGTATGTTTTAGACGTAGTCAACTATGAAAAAAACAACATCCACTGTGTTATTTATTCGTAAATTTGATTAAACCAATATAATAATACTTACATGGAGTTTTTCTAGTAATTTCTTGTTTTGAAGCTGGAAATGTTTCAACAATAAAGCTCCTTCTAACGGTAAATCGATTAGTCCAGGCCTACTTTCCGAACGGTTAGCCTCTTTTTTACCCCATTTAACTATGTAAGGAGCTACAAAAAATATTAAAAAGATGAATTCCAGCACATAACTTCCAATCAGAACGTTAATCGAACAATAATCGCAACGTGCATACCATAGGGCACATGTAGTAAAACGAATTCTTGCAAGGCTGCATAATGCAAAATATGAAGTAAAACCAATGATTTCCCACTACCAACCGGCCCATCTAAATGAACATTCAGGAAAATATAAACCTTTAAATGAACTACAAGTAAAATAATACACATCGTTATAATACAAGTGAGAAAATAATTAAACCAAAAAAAGGATACACAATACATATTTAACGGGTAAATTCGAATAATTGGCTTGAACCAAATAATCGCGAACTTCCAGAAATGGTTTTCTGATCATAACGCAGGTTTCATTAAATGCTTGGGATAATTCGGTGAATGGTTTTGGAATACCTCCTAATTGGAAATAGTGGTTTATATCTGCTTGTGGAATCGTGTAAAATTTACCAACATCGTTATACGTGTGGTGCGCCTGAAATCGTATCATTTTTCAAGAAACAGATCAGACAAGAATGACAATTAGCAAACAAGAGAATCGCTGCTTACTGGATTGGTTATGTCGGTACGTTTCACCGGATTCTCCGGTACCACTTGTCGAGGGGGTTCGTTCAGTTCCCTTTCTATACTTTCGATGACATCAACATTTCTCCATGGTACATACGGGTACCGGCGTTCACAGTAACTTCTGCATCCGGTCAAATGTTTGACTAGAATGTTGAAGAAAAATTAAAATGAGTTTAACATGGATTCGATCAAAAAAATGATCATGAAACTTACCAATGATAGAACGAAAGAGTTTCATTTTAGTGGGCTAGGTAAAAGAAATTATTCAAAGTTTAAGCACGTCAAGAAATACGAAGAATCTTGCATCTCTTCTTTTATTGTTTTTCGTAGTTGTGTGTTTCTATAAAATAATTTTAAAAAAAATTAGAATCCATAAAGTAAAATTTTTTTCTCTGCGAAATTTTCCAAAAATGTTTTCAAATTATTCAAATTTTTTTGCTTCCAGGCGTTTCAGGTCAACGGCCAAGCTAAATTTTCTGATTATGACGGATTGTGATTATGGTCTGCAGAATGCGCTGACAAAGTCCTGGCTGCAGTAAGAATAAGAACTTTTTTTTTAAATATCAAGTTAGCTATTCAGCAAGTTTTTAGAGATTTACAAATTAAAAAACAACCCGGAAACGGTAAAAATGAGCTTTGAGCTAGAATTGAAAAAGAGATTAA
>JAAOIU010159894.1:0-11779 GCA_018107765.1 Hypogeococcus pungens | reverse complement strand
CTTAAAAATCTCAGCAGTAATTTTTACAGTCTGTGTTAGATTTGAAATAAAAATTTAAAAAAAGGATCGAAAACCCGACGTAAAATTCAGCTCAATTTCTAATTCGGCAAGTTGGCATCCTTGCATCGTCTGTGGCTCTATACCACGGGTTACCATACCAACATTGTGAAAAAAAAAATGATAAAAAAAAACGGTATAAAAATTACATGTTTCAAAGGAAATGAAACCGTAATACATTGTTAGAGTTCAAAGTTAACGCCAGTGCTCCCACGTATAATCGCAGTTATCATCATGAAGTGATTTTAAAAACTGATTTTATATTTATGCGTTTTTATTTCTGAGCGCGGTAGTCGGAAAACCACGATATTTCTATTATACATCCTTTATTTTGTTGACTTTCACTCAAATCCCATTTTATTTTGCTATTAAGCCTTATACATTTCACATTTATTTCCACGGAGATTAAGCCGATCTCGGCGCACCGGAGTTAGTTTCGTGTCTGCGACGCGTTGGCAGCAAAACGACGGACGAATTTGGCCAAAATAAAATTTTAAACGAATTTTACGACAGCGCGGTAACATAATTTTCCGAAGCGAACAAATAAAATTAAATAGAATTAATGTACGGC
Source organism: Hypogeococcus pungens (assembly GCA_018107765.1). Lineage (NCBI taxonomy): Eukaryota > Metazoa > Arthropoda > Insecta > Hemiptera > Pseudococcidae > Hypogeococcus > Hypogeococcus pungens. The sequence goes on along the minus strand of JAAOIU010159894.1, from coordinate 11,151 downwards.
CGAAGGAAAAAATAACTGGAAATCATGTTCGGCGAAATTGCCAAGCGTAAATTTCAGCTACGGCTGCAGAGATTTAAACAGTGGAATCAATTTTTACCAAATGCTTACTCTTATTTCAGTCTACGCGAGTTTCATTCGACGAGCCGATTTTTGAGAGAAGCATTTTTCAAAATTAAACCAAAAATATTTTTCTTTCGGAAGATAGATAATTTGGAAAATTATCGCATAATTGGCTACAGTGACAGCTATCCCATTCTGAGGTCTTTTTTTCCCGTGCAATCTCAAATATTTTTCTTTTTATTAGATCTTTCGCTTTATGTAATAGAAGTACTTACGTAGGTAAAATGGTTACGTTGTTCACCGGTAAATTTCTTGAGAATCTATTTCAAAGGTTTATACTAGAACTATCATCGTGTTTTTGCGTTATAAAGAGAAATAATTTCCAAGCATTTAATCGCAATTCTCAATATACTTAGAGGAAGAAGAAAGTGATTTTTTTTCTATCGAGCGAAACCGATACGATATGCGGAGTAGGTAGGCTATAAATTGGTACCTTTGAAAATCTATAGAAAAGGCTCGTTTACAACCGATATCAGTTAGGGGGTACCTAGCTACCTACTTTAAAAGCTGCAATTAATGATGTACAAGAAGCTCGCTGCTTTCGTTCGTTCGGTCGTTCGTTCTACACGAATGATATTACCTACGTGTTTTATATCATTGTCGATTTTCTACGTTAATCAATAAACTTTCCTTGGCGGTGTAGAGTTTATCCGAATGTAATATGGGAAGTAATTTCAATGAGATTTTTTGGCAGAATAGGCAGGCTAACATGATTTTAAAACGGATTCGAATTTGAATCTCTTTTATACGTATCTTAATTGGACTGAAACGCAAAATTTTCAAAAAAAAAAAAAATTAAAGCTTCTGAGAAAAATCGAAAATGCAAATTAAAAAAAAATTTAATGATTAAAATTGCTAAAATCTTCAAAAAAATATACTTTTTTTTTCAATGAGTGAACTTGAAATTTTTCCGGAATATCGAGCTCGTAATTCGACTTATGAATTTTTGTAATAAAAAAACATTCGAGTCTAAAAAAAAAACTCTTTCAACAATCGAGATTATAAATCCTTCTTCCACCCTTTTAAATTCTATTTCCTGCAAAAATAATGTATTTAAAACGTAGACCGAATTTGAATTTTCGAAAAAACCCTGCACCATTCGATAAGACATCATTAGTTACGCGAATGTTATGTTTATAAAAAGAAAATCTAGCAAACGTGCTAAGCGTTTCAACGCACCCTTAATCGCGTTCTGCGATTCAAAAAAGAATCTATCAAAAGTTTGCATTCGCCAACATTTCCACCCACCATTAGTTTAGCTAATTGAAAATAATTTTTTTCTCACCAACCTCTACCACCTAACACATACTTTTTTATTTCATTTGTCTCACGAGTAAAAAATCCAACGTTATCCAAGCTCGCGATGTGCTTCATTGGTATTCGAAGAATGTAAATGTTTTTTTTACAACGTTACACGAAATTGATGAAATTTTTAAATCGGACAAGTTAATAAAGCTAGTTTTTAAAAAAATCTGTTCATTGCCGCGTTGAATACCAAGTGCAAGAGAATGAATACGCGGCTAAACGCGCGTGAAACTTTTCCTCGCTCTTTTCTACACACCAAAGTTGTTGAAAAAAAAAAGTAAAAAAAAAAATGCTATTTACCCGGTTCCGTTGAATCTTCCCACATTAACCAGACGATATATTTGCAACTCTAATCGATGTCCCTGGTCTGGTTGTAATAAATACCAACACAATGCGGGTCCTTGTAGAGAAGGTGATTTAATTTGACCAACGGTACTTCTCGATTCGGAAAATATACTCTGCTGACTTATCGTTACATTACACACTGGAAAAAAAAAGTTTCCATTACGAGAAAAACTCTTTGATAATGTAATTTATACAATAAACCGATTGCCTATACTATACATACAAGCTATAGGGGTACGTTCTTTGCCACGTGTTTTTTCCACCACTTCCCAAACCACGATTCGGTCAAACAATCCATCAAATCTACCACGATATCTACCTTTTTCCATATACATTCAAAGCTCGAATTGTTTTTGTTAGTTTTTCCGAAAAAAAAACGTTTTATTTTTATGCTTTTAAATCTTCGGTGACAATTCCGAATTGAAAAGTACTACGTACGGTAGGTGAAGGCAAATCATGAATTCGAGTAGTTACTTCTGAATTTATTCGTTCGGGTTGTTTTGTTGCTGCGAATTTGTGTACAGAATTCGAGATCCACATAATCGGAGGGAGACAGAATTAACTTTTAGGAGTGCTCAAAATAGGGTAGTTTTGAAGATAAAAAAAAAATTATTAACGGGGTGCATAGTTAAGTTGTTCTTTGAGTACTAAACAAAATTATACGTAGATACATAGAATATACTCAGTATAGGTGAATAGTTATCAAAAAAAAAAAACCTCAGAAACTAGTTCAAAAATCATTTTTTAGCCAGCATTTCATTGAAAGGATGTAAAAAATCTTTATCAAGTTTCGATTGAAAATTTTCCAGAGGAACACCTACTTTTGAAAAATGGACAACAAATTTTGAATTTTCTAAAAAAATCACCCCCAAACTGACTAAAAAAATCCAAACCCTAGAAAGATAATAAAATTTCCCCATAATTTTAATAACTTCTCAAAAATGAGATGTTTTTGCAATAAATTCTTTCAAAAAAATGATTCATGAAAAAAAATTACAGAAGAATAACATTGAAATTGTAAAAAATCTTCTAGAAAATTTTTTCAAACATTCAATATTTTTTTTCTATTCCCGATTGAAAGTTGCAAAAAAAAATATACGATGAAAAAACAATCCAAAAATTAGTTTAAGGTCATTGCTATTGAAATTTTTTTGAAAAAATTTTTAAAAGTGTGAAAAAAAATTCCAGAAAAACCGTCATTCTCCAATCACGATGTGTAAATAAAAAATATACAAGAATTTTCGTGGAAAATTCCTTGTAGAAAACCAACTGCCAACTTTCTTCGAGTTTCACTCGAAGAAATTTCGGAAACACCTACTGAGTTAAAAAAATTTCAAAAAAATGTCCTAAACAAAAAATCAAAAAATTCAAATTTCTTGAAAAAACGATCAAAAACTTTAAAATCCTAAATTCTTGGAATAATTTTTTAAAAATTCCCCAACAGCAGAACTTTTTTTAAATTTCCATACAACGTTTTCCCAGTTCTTAAGAAAAAATGGTCTAAAAAAAGTAAAATGAAAATTTTTTGGAAAGTATATTTCTTGTCAGCCAAAAATAAACTCGATTTCGACACTGCAAATTCGTACTCGACTACTAGGGAAATCCAAACACTCGACACGAAGCCTCGGCCCGCCGTTTTGGGCTTGTAAAATTCAATATTTCGCGTCTTTCGCACTAAATATTATCGGAGATGGTATAATCGCATCACGCAAATACCAACGAAGTCACGCCTTTAATGGTTGAGCCGATGTAAAGAAAGCACATAGCGTATATTTATATAGTTTAGCGTTCACTCTCAATTCCGGCTCTGGGGACTCGATAATTTATGCATAAACGCTGATAAAAACAGATGTTTATAGGTTTAAGGTAATTCACTTGGAAAGCTGCGAGAGCGTTGCGAATTGTACGAATACGAACCTAATTATATTCTGGGTGGGCTGAAATTATATTTTCAATGATGTCGCAACGCCTCTTACCCAAGAATGAAGTTTCAACTTTTAAAATGCTTTTAGCTTTTCCGTAACCGGAGGAATTTTTTCTCACCTAAAAAAAGGTCGATCTTAATATACATTCCTATATCTCAAAACCTTTTGAAATTTTTTCAACATAAACAGGTCGAAATGAAAAACTATATACAGACGTTTTTCTCTTCTATGGGTATTATTTTTCGTCGACTGCATCGCATATACTTTTAATACGTTCATTTACCAAATAATGAATTTCTGATTAAAAATCATCTACCTATAATGTTGTTTTTGCCGTCGCGTTATACGCGCGTTTGTGAAAGTGCTAGAAAAACTAGCGTAATTTTCGCAGCATTTTTAATGAAGTCATCTGGCTCGAATTTTCGTTTGAATGAATTTATTAACGCGTATACGCCGAATTATTCAACCTATACGGTGTCCGGCGTTCTATGCTAAATATGAATACGAAATTTCCGCCGCTCTTTGTCATCCGCCATTGGGCAACAGGTAAATAAAACGTTATTATCGTTTTATTGTTGTTGATTCGTCGTAAAAGCGCCCAGTTTTTTGCAATACGTCCGGTAGTTATTCCTTTCACCTATGCTTTTTTTTAGACCAACATCTATCACGATATGACTACGAATGAAGCTAAAATATAATTGTTTGTTTCATTAAATAGCATATTTTTCTATATTCGCGCCACTCCGGTGATAAAACCACTTCAGAGTAAATAATTTCGCAAAATTTCATCATATGATGTTATTTTGCAGAGAAAAACGAAAATAATTCATTCTCATCACTTGCGCCTACTTCATGGAACTGATTACTCTGAACTGGATTCTGCATCAGGCTCGTGAAAGAAATTTGTACATTAAATTAAAAATCAGCTTATGTAGGTAGGTATACGCAGTAAACCTATCGAAATTTCCATATAAAATGCGAAAATGCCTATTTAATAATTCACTAGCGCATTACAGTGACAGAATGACAATCTATACGTGCAGCTTTCACGTTGGACTGTAATTGACTGATGACAGTAGAACCTCTTTACCGCGCTTTTTCTGACTATCGCCATTTTACCGTCGACTAAAAACGTATACACCTATCTTCAATCTACATCTTCGAAAGAAATATTAGAGAAACTGAGTGAATTCCGGCATCAGATGACGCGACGAGCGTATCAGGGATGGAACGAAAACCACGTTTGTACACGACGATTCTGACGTGAATTTTTTCCTCCATTTGGGGAAGCTCTATAGCTGGGCTTTTTACATTTGGCGATTTTATTATTTGTATAAGTCGACTACTTATATTAAAGAAGATTATCTTTCCTGCTAACGTCGTCGTTTTTCGTCGCAACGTCTCGGCTATGCTCAAGATTTACTTTTATATACGGCGCAGCGTTTAGAAGTTGAAACGGTGAAATGTCGCCTTCTTCACCGGTCTGTCTTTTTTTAATAATTAACTCGGTAAATGTTGATTTTTCAAAAACTTTTCCGGCTCGTCCGTTTTAACGCGCCCGGATTCTTCCTAACTGTCACTTCGTTTTCATTATCGCGGTTGCCATAATTTGCCCGACGCCTTTATTCTTTATCCTTTGTCGACATGTTATTTTTAATTATTTTTTCAACTGGTAAGCTGCTTAATGCTTGTCTAAATTCTGATGAAAACAAAATCAACATTCAACTACCGTCTGTCTGTAAAAGTCTGTGTGCAATGCAAAGAGATGGAAAGTTTTGGAAGGCTTTAAAATGACTGAAAGTTAAGAAAGCTTATATCATCATGTCAGTAAATCGTCGGCAAAAATTGACAGGCAAAAAAAACCAAATACCTATCTACTTTTACACTTTTTTGAAATTTCCTACTTACTGTTGTATATTTTTCTTTTGGTAAAGCTTTTGCAAAAAAATTTACGGAAACGTTCGACGAAAATTAATTTGATAAAACTTTGAAGGAGGGAAACAACATCTAATCAACTCATGCAAGTAAGTATTTTTACAATTTTTTCAATCATTTTTTAGATTTTTTTTAGATTCTTGTTCGAGAGACAGTCAAATTAAGTGTTTTAAAACGAAATCTTTAAAGAAAAATTTTGAAAAAAAATTAATGCTATTTTTTCCCCAAATTGTGAACCATTGAAATGAATTTTTTGTTCCTCAAAATGTTCGCGGTTAGGCCGCCGTAAAAAATTTCGAAAATTCAATTAACCTCCGCTCCACCTCTTGATCCACCGTATATTTTGTTCAACCTCAAAGTTTCAGCAAACCGTTTGTTTGTAAAATGATTGGTAGTGAATGTGGCAAAAATATCATATCCAGATCTTGAGTTAGAACAATAATGCATTCGAGACGATCAATTTTTAAAAGTTTTTTCATTACCTCCAGTCTGCGTGCATTATGTATTCGAAGCAGAATTAAAGTTTTAGTAACTGGTCTTAAATATTCAACATTCCTGCATCAGACGTTTATCAGGTCGACGAAAAAAAAAATTAAGAAATTTTCTTCAACAGACATTTCAATAAAAAGCCTTATGTACTTTAAAACAATTAACTTAAGAAGAAAAGAAAAACTGATGAACGAAAACTCACAACTTTAAAAGCATAGTGAAAATGCTTCGGGTGAATTTTTAAACTCGTTAAGTACAGACACAGAGTAGGTTGGTTTTTTTCCTTTTTAAATGTTGATAAATGTTCGAGGTAAGTATGTTAGATACTTACACGTAAGACGTGAGTATTTATTTCTCGAGCGAGAATTTTTTAAATAATAAAAATAGTACGAAAATTGGACACGAGACGAGCAGAGTGTGATTAAAAACACCATAGTTCATTTGCAAGTTTCTTCCCTAAACGAATTAATACTTAGAAAATGCGCCAAAACGGCAACAAACTTTTTTCAACGTCGGCAAATTCACGTTTAGTGAGAAACTTTCAAGATGGTATGTAATTTATAAACTTACTATTGTTGCAGTACTGCTGTAGGCCGCATTGAGCACATTTGTTCGGAGCCGAACTTCCGCATTGACATCCTCCAGGCTTCACGCAGCAAGCGCAATCCTTTCTCGAAGGATTGAACTGACATTCACATCCCTTTGATTCCTTTGTCCACATGTCAACTTGATCTGTAGGGAGGTAAAAAAAAGTTGATAAAATCATTTTAGCAAGTTCGTATTCATTTCTTGTTTGCGTATTCATTTACCGAAAACGTAAAACATTTGCATAATTCAAATGTTTATTCGGATGGAAACTTTTCATAGATACCTATCTAGGTGAATATTTTAAGGTTCAAAAAAACGCATCAAAAATTAACCACGTTCGATTTTAACAGCTTGTTTTTCAGCAGAATAAATTGGAACATCAGATTTGAACGATATTAATTAAGCACAAAATATCACAAAAAACTTGGACAATTAATTCGTCTGGTAAAATTATTGAAGTTGTAAGTTGGCCATCATTTGAATATTAAATTACTTATAAGATGGAAAAAATTTTCAAAGAAAAAAGAAACTAACATCACGTTGAACAATCCGGCCAAGTTTTAAAATTCAAATTCACCACACCGAATAAATCACATTAAAACTTTATAATCAATTGTTAAAAGTCAAAAACCAAAACAAAGAAATATAAATTTTCACTGCATAACTTACCAAGGCGAACTTCGCCGATTTCTGAGATTGATTAAAATGACACCGCGACACTAGAAACGGATTTTTCGGACCTTATTTTCGCTAACTTCACAAATTACACTAACTAATCCTCTCTCCTAAAGGCTCGTTCAATAACGCCCTGTTGTTTTAATTTCAATAGACACTTAATTAAAGCATGCCTCACGAAAAAAAAAACTTATTTTCAAGGTGTCATTTTAAAACGCCGTTCCTCAGAGTTGTAAAAAAAAAAATTAAAAAATTCCTAACCTAGTACAACAATCTAGGGTGGAATTTAATGCTTAATTAAAAACTTTGATTATTAAGCGCATCTAATTAAAATTATCAACTCAAGCTCGAAACTTTCTTAGAAAAAGGTAAATCTAGGTAAGTGACAATAATTTAAATTTCAATTCGCACCAATACTAGTCCTACGCTTGTACGAGTAGGCTGCCTACAAATCGAGCTAATTTTTCAAAATCCAACTTCAAAACATATTAATTTCAACCCCGTCGTGATTTAGTGACCACTACACGAAAATGTCTGCGGTTGAAAGGTTCATAATAGGTACAATATTTCTTCGCAAGGTTATCAACATTTGTAATGACGAAAACCTATTGCCAACCTTGATTAATTTCAACCCCTAACCGAGTCATGGTTACTTCGTGGCATGAATTTTGATAGATCTTTTGAATTAAGGAACCGTGTTGGTAAAAAATAAATCGGTGATGAAAATATGTCAGCGATTTTGCGATTTGACGGCGCATGGTCTTCGCGTAAAAAAAATTACGGATGGTATACGTAAATCTTTAATTAGTTCTAAATTGTTTTACAAAGTTGCTAGCCGTGAAGCAGAGTTAAAAATCAATTTATCTTCGCTTAAGGCGTTTGTCGCGGCTTGGTCGTAATAAAACAATTAAAATTAAAGTTTTAATCTATAGGATAAAAATTTTAATAACCCCTTCTTCACTTTTTTTCTTTCTTAAAAAAAAATCCTCACTCTCTTCCGCACTTGATAGTACCTACCACGTGTAAAAATAGTGGCTTTTACTTTTTTTTACAGCTTAAAACTGATGATAATTCATTCCAAGTATAATATAATAAAAAAATCTATTTCCTTAAATGAAAAAGTCGAAGAAAAAAGGAGGAAAACGAAATCAAGGTAGGGTAACACCATAATAAAGAAATATTTTCACGTTACAGACGTGACGTCCGTGCTAATTTTAATTTGAATCGAAAATTCGCAAGAATGAACACTTAATTTTTTTTTACAACAGTGAATGAAGAACGAGAAAAAATCCACGATAAGAACAAAGCATCGAGCGAGAAGGAAAAAAATGAAATTTAATAATTTTTTTCGTCCATTGTTGTAAACCACGTAGGCTTTTAAACCCTTATCGGAATAATTCAACGGAGCTTTTTAATTATAAAGTAATTTGTCGTTCAATAACCGTAAATTAGTAATGAAAAATGTTTTTATAAAATCATCGCCGCCGCAGCCGTCATCGTTTTCCTTCGTTGCAGAAAGAAAGAAAAAATTTATGGCCGAAAATTCAAACCGAGGTCTTGATTTTAAATTAATGGCGTTAAAGCGGACAAGAAAGTAAAACGAATAGTTATTTACAGGAAGCTAAGAATTTTGAAAAATGGCTGCATTACTCATGTCGGTAAGAAAAAAAGAAAACAGATTCGGTTGTGAGCTATAATAAGGCTTCATTTCTCGCTACGTAAGGAGAAAATTCACGCTGATGTATGAGAAAAATGAAGCGGATGAAAAATTTTTCGCCGACAGGTGAAATGTGTAAATAAAATTCCATTGTAAATGAAATGAATTTTTCTTCTGTACGAAAATTTTGAAGGAAAGACCAACTCAGATGTTGTGAAAAACTGCAAAAAAGTGATACCTAATACCTATTATCAGGTCCAGCTTTCAGTTTTGAAACGCATCCCCCATCACTATTTCAAATGAGGTAGATAAATAGGTACATTGCTATTCCTTTTGAATTTTTCTTGAAATATTTTTTGGCTTTTTTGATTTTTCAATGAATGATTTTCCTCATATCCAAGAAATCAATTTTATTCAAAAAAAATTTCCATGTTTTCTAGTTCACCTATTTGAAAATATTTCTTCGATTTTTTAAAAATAATTTCTTTCGTTTTATTCGAACATTTTATTGGCTACTTAAAAATAATTCGCATTTGATTAACGAATATGACAAATTACATACAACCTCGATAAAAAATTATTTTTTCATAACGTTTCACTCAGACGAATGAACGATGATTCTGACAAATAAAGAAGTTAAAGAGTTTCAAAAAAAATTTAACTCCCTAAAACTCGCTAATAATGTTGAATAGTTTGCTTACTCACTCAAAAGAAAGAAATAGCCAGTTTTTTTTTTTTTTTTTTTACATGGCATTTAACCACAATTCGAAGTACACATTATCAACGTGTTTATCGTTAGGTCGCGATTAAATGAATGGCTTTTGATACAACGCCAAGAGTTACCTCTTAATATAGGCTTCGATAGTTGCATCTTTACATTTTACCAGGGAAAAAAATACCAAAGCATAGAAACAATAAATGTCCAAATACACATTAAATTAAATTTTCCGCATACGAGGGTATTTCTCAGCTGTTTCTCGTTGGTTTTGCATAAAAGTTGGCTATATTTGAGTTTCCTTAACTTTCTATGGTATAGAACTTGGATTATTTCTTGTTTCGATTTTCAACGAGTACGTTATACCTACTGCAATACAATAACGTAACAACGAACCTTCATTTTCCCTAGATGGCTTCAATACGTCTTCAGCATATGGGTATAACAGGGGTTCTATACGACTACCCTGTTAACCATATTATACGGCGTTATAGCTGCAGTGAAGAAATTGAAAATACGTTCGTTTGGTGAAGTGTCTGTGTTATATACGCGAAGCAATAAAACAGGTACGATACATACGTATAATACCGATATTTTCAAGGGGCGGAGGGAAGAAAAAACTATACAAGATAATCCGTACGGGGCTGATAACGCAATGTGTTTTGAAACGCGCTAATTTTCAAATCACATTTTAATCCCAAATATCTACCCTTCGAACGGTTTCGAATAATATTACCTACAAGATTTGTTTGAAACCTGCTATCCTATGGAAATGGCATCGGTGCGACCTCTTACAGAATTAATGATGTTGGTACTCGTCGTTGCCCTCGTGTTATTACACTTCAGGAGCTGTGATTTGATGCAAATTTTAATAGCCATCGTTGATACGTCTCAATTTTAACTAAATAATTTACACGGTTTATTTGGGAATTCTATATGGAATTCGGCTTCGACCAAATAGCCTGCGTAATTTTTATCTTCGTTAATTATTCAGACATAGTGCTCCTAGTATTTATTTTAATAAAATATTTTTGCGCCGATGTGTGCATTATTGGAGTTCGGACGTAGGTAAATTGGATTTCAGCTGACGTCTTCGGACGAAGGAATTATATGTATTAGAAAATCATAGAATTAAAAATGATTGTAGATAATGAAATTGAATGAAAAAATACTTCATACGCTCCGTGAATTTCTTCATTCCATAAACAAAACCCCATGGTTTGATGTGGAGATTTTTGGGGGAGAGGGAAACCACCATCAGAGTCGATTCACACTGTCAACAAAAACAACCGAAACGAAATATTTCCCTATTGTCATCAACGTATATACCGGTGAAGCCCAATTGCGCACCGACCCCGACATTTTATAGCCCAATTGCGCACCAGAGATAACGAGGG
>JAAOIU010159654.1:0-10225 GCA_018107765.1 Hypogeococcus pungens | reverse complement strand
AGAAAAAATCTCAAAATTTTTTGAGCAATTTAAAAATTTGGAAAAGTGTTCTCGTTATAAAATAGTTTTCCCAAATTTCAATTTTTCCAAAATTTTCAATTTTTTTTTTCAAATTACAAACTTTTTTTTATTAATTTTCACAAAGTTTTCAATTTTTACCAAATGTGTAATTTTCACAGAATTTTCAGTTTCCATAAAATTGATTCAACTTCTGCAAAATCATTAATTTTTACTAAGTCGTCAGTTTTTCCAAAATTTCTGGTTTTAGCGGAATTTTCAATTGGCAAAAATTTTGATTTTTGCAAAATTTTTAATGCTTATAAAATTATCAATTTTAACCCATTTTTGATTTCCGGAAAGCTTTGCAATTTTTACCTAGTTTTCAATTTTCACTTTTTATGAAATTTTCAAACTTTGCAAAATTTCCAAATCCAACAAAATTATCAGTATTCTCAGTTTTCAAAAAATTATCAATTTTCGGTTTTTTCGAAATCATAAATTTTCACACGAATGTTACGTTTTCACAAAATTTTCAGTTACCACAAAATTCATTCAATTATTGGCAAATCATCAATTTTTGCAGAATTTTCAATTTTTGTAGAATTTTTAATTTTAGAAAAATTTTCTGTTTTCACAGTATTTTTAATTTTTACAAAATTATCAACTTTCACAAATTTAGGTAAGTTTACAAAATTTGCAATACTGAAATTTCTTATGAAATTTTCAATTTTCTCTAAATTTGTGTGAGTAATAATTTTGAAAAGTTGCTCGGTTCTTTTTTGTTTCGCACTTACTTTTCTATAACTTTGGTGCGAGAAATTTCTGAGAACGCCAAGAAAATGGCGGAAAATACGCATTATTGAGTCTGAAAGAGAGTGGAGACGGCTTAAGAGTGCCATTTTAGGATATGTTGGCTGCGAAGAAAGTACCTCCAACCACTGATTTCAATTTCGAACAATTTCGAATTTTTGAGTTTCAAGGACCCTCTTATTACGAGGATTGACGAAATTTTTAAATTAGGAGTCCGAAAATGAAGTAGATAACTCAATTTAGTCGCCAAAGTAAGCCCGAAGCAGCTTTCGAAATAGTGAATTTTTGTGTTGGAGCGTACCAATTTTTACCGAAACCACTCTCCTACAGGACTCTCCAGCTCCTCATCATACGATCGTAAAAAAAAAATTTTCCCCCAAAAGTTCTAGGAAATTGAGAGTGGAATAAAAAAGTACAAAATTGTAAAATCAAAGCCAGATGAAATATTAGGGAAATACCTTTTCTGAGGGGGTAGAGCCTCCATAGGAAAATTAGCGAGGAGTCTTTGAACGTGGTCAGGAACAGATTTGAATTCCAATCTCAACCGACTGAATACAATAAGTCACTTCAATATTTCACGTAACATTGTAAGATATAGTAAGCGTTTAAAAATGTGTACCACAAAATTTGAGAACCTGTTTTCGAGGGCATTCTCCTATTCTGTGGAGAGGACGAACGAAATATACGACGTGATCTCGCGTACATTTTAAATACTTACAACCGACATCTAATCAAACACAAATCGATTAAGATTACGTCAGAGTAAAAAAAGAAATAAATTAGGTCCATTAAATTGCCACCGCGTTTATGACCAGCACCAACATCTTATTATATCGCCGAATATTAAAAGCACCAAAAAAGCTATTACGATTTCAAAATGTTGCAGCATTGTTTGAAAAAATCATTAAGAAGAACTTATGACTTGAAATAGGTGAGTAAGCCTTTCATTTGTCATCGTAATTTATGCGAATGAACACTGCAAGTTAATGATTGATAAATGTGGGCAGTTACTCATTTGCAATAAGATGAAATATGCTGTAGGTATACGCATTGCATAGTAAAAGTATTCGCCAAACCGCAAAAACTCATTTTCTATCCTTAAATGGTATGATAGATTAGAAGGTAATGAAAATACTCACCGCTTAAAATTGATCCAACGAGTAGAAAAAGAAACAGATCTGAAAATTTATTCGGAACTGGTCCTTTTATCAAGGTGGTCATCTTTTCTTCATATCTTCGTATTTTGCACTGAGGTAGAACTGAGTTCAAATGGCTCGTCACGAATGTATTACAACGGCATTTTTCATTTCGTTTCGTTCTGTTGATCGAAACATAATCTGTAAACGAGAATTCATTTATCTAGGTAAGTATTTATTTTTGAACTGAACTGTGTAAATTGTTTATCTAACGTTTTGATACGACTCGAACAAAGTAGTTGAAAATTATACAAAGGATTGGAATTTGGCAAGTAATAGAATTTTCAATTTCCAAACCTCACAAAATTGTTCACGAGAAGAAAACAAGACAAAAAAAATTTAACTTCTTTCTGAAATATCAATCTGTCTCTGGTAAGAAGTGATAACAGAATTTAGGTAGGTACTTACTTCTTATCAAACCAAATACTTAATTTTAATTCTTTTTAAATCTTTATTTCAAACAAAAAAATTTATTTTTATTTTATTTTGAAAAACTAATCCCCAGAGAGTCCATCTATGTACTTTGATACTGACCCCTCTGGTATCTAAAGACTGACCAATTTATACTTTTATATTTTTATTTCATTTTTCACGGTAAGAAAATTGCTAAAAACGACGAGTTAAATTTATTTTTAAGAAACTCCAGTGAATTATCATTGAAGAAAAAAATTGTGTCACGAGAAGACCTTGCAGCGAAATGTTTCAACGTTATGTAAATGCAAGGTATGCCTAAAAAGTTGTCATTTTGTTACCATATGATAACGCGTTCGTTCGTTCGAGATATTAATTACATCATTACGACTAATTGATCAACCAAACTCCGCTCTTTTTTTTCGTTACTCTGAACCGAACTGCATTGATTAATACTTATAATTAGGTAATTTGCCCGGCAAGCTTAATAAAACGTAAGTCCATCAAAACAAACACACCTTATGCTCCGCAAACTTTTTCTTAGCTCTGTATTTATTCATAAACACTGGTAAAACAATTACATCTGCGGTGTAATTATTTTCTAATGTACTTTTTGCTAATAAGGCTTGTGTCTAACTGTTATTATCGCAGCTAGCATGGGTACGTTTAATTAACACCAGGAAAAATTGTACCGAGACAGTGCCTTTTACACTTCAGGTAACTCGATAAGCGTCGGAGAAATTGTGGTATCATTTTTTCGTTCTCTTCATCTCGCCTATAGTAATTTATCGAGCCCTTTTTTTTGGAACTTAATATGTACGAATGAGATGAATAACCAGCCGGTGCTATAAAATTTCTTTTTCTGTTCGTATTTTGGTAACGAACAAAGTACGTTAATGAATTAACATTTCGCCAACTGGAGTACCGAGGCGCCTATTCACTGATTAATATAATTATTTTAATATACTTCTGCCGGTGGGAACTTACAACACGCGTGTAAATATTATAGCAATTCTTTTTCTAACTATAGCACGATAATTTGTAACGCACATTTAATGCAGAAAAGTTGGAGTAGATAAGCATTTTGTAAGAAAATCATTTGCATAAAATTCAACTAAGTATAGCAATAGGATTTCTTTATGATTATCATATAAACTGGACACCATTGCTTAGTGTATCTCTTTAGCTAAAATGAAACCGTTTATTTAAGTCTACCGCATTACGGCCCGGTACTGGTCAGTTTGATATTTGAGAAGAATATATTGAAATGAATTCGCGAGCAAGTTAAATAAATTTTAAAAAAAATAAAACTCACTTTCACGAGAACGAATCAAAATTCATTCAGCTAGAATCTGTCACTACCAATTTAAAAATGCACAATTTTGGATTTGAAATTTTGAAATTATCACTCCAACACACGAACTGATAACATACGAAAAACGTAAAAAATGCAAAGATAGAGGCCGGAATCAAACCGAACAATTGAACAATCGCACCGCACAACAGCTAACGAACTAATAAAACACGACGCCCAACGAAACCGAAGAGATTCTTTAAAAAAAAAATAATGCTTACTGGTATTTCATGTGGAATAAGTAAGCATATGTTGTTAAGCACTCAAGTAGATAACGACCTTACTCTTACTTTCATGCTCATTACGGAATTCCCTTCAGCTTGGAAAAGATTATCCCCGCTGTCTTGTTGCCCTCTCCACACATGCGGTTCTAACTTCTCCAATAAGTTACGACATCGGTAGACGGCGACGACGGCTTAAACAAAGAACCAGAAATTACGATGCAGGAAGAATTGGACCGGAAGAGCAATGCCGAACGGACGTGCAACCGTGTCATATGCAGTGACAAAGTTCAGCTTATATAGACGGACCAAGATTACCTAAATTAAAATAATGGTCGACCACGACGTAAACGTGATGAATTAAATATTAAGATGGATATGTTATCGTGTGAATAAACACTTATTTGGGAGGTATACATATTTTTTTTCAGACACTGTGTTGTGCTGAAATGTACACAAGTAAAAACAATAATTGGTGCCGGTTCAGGGTACTTCCTACCAGAAATGTGTCACGAATCAACGTTTCTATCGAAATACTTTGTTTCTGAAAAAGAATATATCATTTGTGCAATAAATAAAATTTAGTGTGAAATTATATGCTTACACTACTGACGTTTTCAACTTTAATGTAGGTAACCTTTTCTATTAAATCATTAAATGTCTGAATTATGGTAAACTTGTATTTTGAAAACATCAAGGTCATCGACATCCATGCACAATCACGAAAAAATATCAAAACATTGATCTTATTGATTTTATCATTAAGACTAAATTAAGACGAAGCCACGGAGTAAGTAATAAATTTGCGCCAATAAATGAAAAAAGAAATCAGGCAATCTGCAAGTTCGCATACAAAATATTGTGACTGTATTTTCTATCAGTAGGAAAACGTCTCTTGTTCGGAATAACTCCAAATTGAGAATAGGTAATGTACGACTATTGCATAAAGAATTCGAACAGCAATCATGCAAGTGTATTGCTCAAGTAAGTACATAGGTATATACGAAATGAATAAAGCGAGATTACAACTAAAGAATAAAATATTAAAATAATACGAATTAACCGCTTACGTCATTTTCATCAGATTTATAATTAGGTACTTAAAGTGGAAACATCAATTAAATGGTGTAAGTATAAGTATCTTGCTTCCTATACCTATAATAGGTAAGTAAGTATTGATATGTAATGTTTTCAGTCTATATCTACGACAAAGTACCAAGCTATAATCAAGTTCATATCCTCAATGGAAACTTACTTTATTGTTCAACGAATTTTCCATATACCTAATCGTTTTAAATTGCAGCATTTTCAGAAAACAATTTTCAAGATGAGTCGTTACATAACAACGAAGAAAAAAAAAAGTTTAAAAGATTTACGCGTAATTAGTAATCGAGTGAATCGACATTATTTCGAATATTTTTGCTTAATTATTGTTGTGTAATCTTATACTTGTACCTTCCAGATCGTAAAACATTTGGAATTGAGCAACAGTCTTGAAATGTTTTCGTACGAGCGTATTGTGATGTGATTTCGTTTTCAGTAATTGTCACGATGAAGGTTGTTCACTGATCACAAAATGCAGTGACAGGAAATATAATTGTAGTTGATATTGAAAATTTTCGCTTAAATATCAAGTTGGTAAATCGATGAACTTGTCGTCGTACCACGGTTTTAATATTTTTAGATCAATGTATCGACTTTCGATATAATTATTAAACCCCGATACCGCTGATTTCAATATTAAGCAATGTTAGTTTGAATAAGATGGAGAAGTTGCATAAGCTTACTCCTGGAAAATGATCCGTATCTACTTTTGAAAATTCAATTTTGAAATATCCGGGATTTTCTAAATTGATACCTAAAATTCATTTGTTCCATCACAAGACTAACAGCTATGACGATATCTGATTTATCACCTGACGTTGCAAAGAATCGCAGAGTAAATTCCGATTAAACACAGAAACAAAAAATTATATTTCAAGTTAGAGAGTTTAGATGGTGCAACGCTGGCTTATTCTGAACAATTTTTTTTTGCACAATCTGAACTCTCGTAATTTAGAATTATTTACAATCAATACAATACACTAATTTACAACACTCATCATTGTGTATTCGTAATAACCTAATAGCTAATACCAAACTGAAAAGTAATTAAAAATCCAACTTTAAAGTTTTACCATTCCTTTTAATAAGATAAGATTACTCTACAGACATTAATCTTTGTTCCTTATTCATTTTACTTTCATCGCTTATACTTCGAGATATACTTTGACTTACGTTTGTAAACTATGAAGTAACTATTGCGTGTTCTCATTTCGACTAAAATTTAAATTTCCAAGATGAATGCAAATTATTTCGAGCTGAAAGTAACCAGCGTAACGGTATTAATATTTTTAGTATTTTTTTGAGCTCAGACGTGTTTAAATGGTTCTTTTTTCATCTCTGTCGGTCAGTTGGTGTTTTTTTTTGCGAATTCAAGTATAACATAATGGAGCCTTTGTTGGCCATACCGGTGAATTGTGACAATCCTGAAGTAACTGATGGTGAGTCGAGGATTCTGCGATCAGCGGAGACAAAGCAGAATCCTGAAAAATTAATACCTCAGATCACAGTTATATCACACGAATACGCAAAAATAAAACACGAGTCGGCACAAACTCAAAACGAAAACCAACAAAAAAATTCGGATGGCAACGAAAAAAAAACAAACACTTTTATCGATGCTCGACCAGAAGTAATTTTAAACAAGATGAATTTTTCGAAAGAATCTCAACTAGATAAATGTGGAATAGCAATGGGCGACCAGCATAATACATCAAAAACTGAAAACTCGATGAAGAAGAAAAAGGTAAGGTAAGAAGTACTCATCACGAATACACGAGTGTTCCCAATTTCTTAAAAATATTTTGCGAGGGAGATAGTTGATTTTTTGCCTATCCACCGATCCGGGGTGATGAGAAATTGTTTATTTCTTCAACGGGTCACTTTTTCTTTTTTCTTCTGTTTCTTTCTGTCATTTTTTATATCGACGCATAATTGATAAACGGCTTCTGGTTCTATACCGTTACTAAGCATTTGTAGAATAATTCTGTAATCAAAATTCATTGATATCTATATCAGAATCAGAGAAGATAATTATAAAAGTATGTAAAGCAGTGATGATACTAGATTAGATATATTTCAACAGTTGATTTCGATTCAAAGTAACAGTAGAAGTAGATCTAACACAAAATAGTCGTTAAGTATCGGAATAAAGGGAAACACATTACTTCATTAATTCGTAAGAGATGGTGACACCGGCCAATTCGCTAAGTTCTTTGTAATCCATTACTTGATCAGCGGTGACATTGCTTATCGTGTAAGAAGACAAGGGTTCCATAATTCTACTCTCGATTTATTCAATTAAATACACTCGAAACTAAAATTAATTAAATAAGAACGTAAGACTTTTCGTTTTCGTTTTCAAAATTCATTAAATTTAAAAATCAATCTCATCTTTTTTATCAATTTTTTTATTTACTAACAATTTAATTCACCACGACAAACAAAGCCAGACTTGATTTCTCTTTTGAAAACATACAACGTCATCTACAAAATTAGTGACGGATTTTTAAAGAACTAAAATAAATAGGAAAATTTTTATCCTATTTTGCTTTGTTTGGTTAGCTCGTGTGAATTTTATATTTCATAATTCGCACTGATAAAAAAATGAACTTTGATAAAAAATTGAATAAATTTTCAAGTTTATCTTTCGAAATTTTTTAATAAAACTAAATTTATCTTCGAATACAGTTCAATGAGAATGCGTTATTGATTGTTCCGTTTTCACGAGTAAGTATCGTCTTTTTCAAACTGTTGACTTCGGGTTATCAACTTCGATTCTGGCGAAGGCGTTATTCGAGTCGCCCCACGATAACACAAAATTTTACATGAAAATTGATTCAATTGGCGTATGATAGTCGTTTCCGGTCGACATTAACTACTAAAGAAACTTATTTTACGAATTAAAATAACACTGTTATGTGTACATACGAAAAAGCAACTCTTCAATTGTGAATTATGTTTGAATTAATTCCACAGACATGTAAAATGGTTGTGAAGTCGAAGCATTTGGTACTCAGCTACGATGAAACCAAAGGATATTATTTATGTTTCCCGCTGGCTAAGTTGATTTGGCTTACCATATCACTACCATTTTTCGCATTCGTATTTTGCGTCGTTTGGTCCATTCTGTATAATTTTGAAGAAACAACTTCTACTCATTGCAAGGTGATTTTCAAATTGAAATTTTAGTTTTGATTTTCATAATTATTGCTAACAATTTGATAATTTTTTCAGGTGTGGAATTTTCTACCATCCATATCGGCTGCTATTGGAAATCACTGGACTCAATATTGCGTTTGGGTGACAGCTGTAACCATTCATGCTGGTCCTAGATTCTTGTTTGTTAGCATCTATTATCGATATTATATGAAGCTCGCCAAGCACCAGAAACAATATCTAGCAAAAGTAGCTTGCACGTTAAGCGTAATAGAGAACATTTCCTTGTTGGGATTGACTTATTTGTCGTCTTCAGGTTCATATGGTGAGTTTATTATTGACTAAATAAAGCGTAAAAATGGTCTAGAATTAAAAACCGATTTATTTTTGCTTTTTAGAAATCCACGAAAAATGTTTCATTACATTTATGGCGTCTTCGGAATTGTACATGTTGCTCACCTGCATATTTCTCAGGTATCATCGCAAAAGTAACACGATGGATAAATCTGAAGCGTTCTCGTTACGTATGAAAACACGTCTATTAATTATAAACGCCATATCGTTCAGCAGCGCCGGATATTTCTTTTTGAGGCATAATAAGTATTGCGAACCAGGAAGTAAGCATTTTACGTTTTTGATTTTCCCTATCGTGTAATAACAGTTCATCTCTAATGCTACTTTTTCCCCCCACAGTTTATACTCTCTTTGCCTTTTTCGAATACATCGTCGTTTTAAGTAACATGGCTTTCCATCTTACTGCTTTATTCGATTTCAAAGATCAATGTGTTACGGTTTATAAAAAAGGAATCGATGTAAGATGACACGATTTACTTCCATTGATCGGTTGTCCAACGCCATAGTACGTTTACCGAATACTTATTTGTTAATTTTTCAATAATTTATTGTTCTTAAGCAACGAATTATTATCCTGTTAAAATTGTAATTCTTAAATTTGAAAGTATTATCGAACGCGTTACGAGCTTATATTTCTTGAAAATTATTATTTTTTTGTTATTTTTGTACGCTTTGATTACGATTCACTGTTACACAGGTTTTGTTAGGATGTAAGTTTATATTTTTGTTTTTGTTGTTTATCTGTGATCGCAGAATTTATACGTCGATGTAAGAAGCGCATTTAGGTAGAAGTATAACCAATCAGACTGATTACCATTAAATTAAATTTGTCAACTTGGGTACCACGGTGCATATCTCGAAAAATAATTTTTGTAAAAATTACAAAGTTTAACGCATAAAATTACCTTTAAGTGCATACTTACTTATGATTTTTTAAAATTTTTATTCGATACGCTTGAATTCTTTTCATAACTTTGACAAATATATATTCATATATATATTATATCTCGAGCTTTTTTACACTTGTCATGAAATTCCCACGTTAAAACTACTCTTATACTACTTATTTTGTATTCTTAAGATTATTAGAGTAATCATTTATGTACTTTGAATGATGTTAAACGTCTCGAAGGATCTACTTAGTTGAAATCTCTAAAGTTGAATTCAGTTACTGTTTCAAAAAGTTTTCACTTAGTTTTAAGTTTTTCACCTTTAAATTATGTGTTTCATGTCAATTGAAAATTCATGTGCAATTGTGATGTATGTTTATGTGTAACTGGAGTCATTAGTTAATGTTGTTATTCCAAAGCTTTCCTGTTCGTAATAAAATGTTCACATTTATTTATTTGTAATAATTTCGGTGAACAATACGGAATTATAATTATCTTTTTTCTCTTAAAGAATGGAGAAAGATTTCTGCGTGTTGAAACCGAAAAGAAGTCCGAATAATCAACACCCTTTATTTAATTAAATAATGATGAACCAAAAACTGCACAAACACAGGAATAGAACAACCTACATATTGAAATTTAAAGATTGAAACTGATTCCATTCAAACCAGGGCCAAAATTGGAATCAAAACTGGAACCAAATCAAATTATTGTTTTAAATTCTGAATT
>JAAOIU010159219.1:0-12505 GCA_018107765.1 Hypogeococcus pungens | reverse complement strand
GTTTGAGAAAACTGAAAAATTTTCTAAAAATTAAAAATTTTGAAAAAACTAAAAATTGTTAAAAAATGAAAAATTTTTGAAAAGAATTAAAAAAGTTTGAAAAACTGAACATTTTTATGAACTTTGAGAAATTGATAATTTTGAGAAGATTGAAAAGCCAACAAAAACTAAAATGTTTTCAGAGATTATGGTTTGTAAGAAATTATTGCTAACACACTCGACTGAGAAAGTCCACCGACGCCTAAGATTAAGGAAAATGTCCAGAAATACTTAAATATTCGGATTATTTGGAAATGAACTTGGTCCGCGTTATTACCTAACCCTACGAGTTCAGTTCGATACAGGAACCGTCGCCAACTACATTTTATACAGACAGAGGCGGCCATATCTTAATGCAAATTACCCGAGGTTCAATTTAAAGTTCGCTATTGGATTTGGTCGTTTATTACATAACATGATCGAATTTTCTTCGTTCGAATCGAGTAAGAACTAGAAATTCAATCGAATGCGTTACGTTATGTAAGAATGCATTCATTAGAGCAAGGTTGAAAGTAAATGTACGAAACATACGATGAGCGAAAAATCCTAGTTCAAGGCTTCTCTTCCGCTGAACGCGAACTGTTGAACTACTTAAACGCGGTGTAGGCTATGCGAAATGAAAAACTAATAACGATTTTTTAAAAAATTTATTTCAGCAATTTCAACTAATGTTTGGTTGTTGAGTTCGACAAGACTAGTATAACAATAACGGTAGGTATGAAATGAAATTGTACAGTTAACGAGTGAGTGAATAATGGGAAAGTAGAGCAGAAATAGGAATGTATGCTACTTGGATAAAAATCAATCGAATTCACTAGTAAACTATCTTTTGATTTATCGAAGATTACGAAAGAAGACAGAAATAATTCAAAAAATTTCTAAATTAGATTTTCCAATTTAATCTGTAATCAAAATTGAAAATACAAAACTTGATTGGTTACTAACGACCAATCAAATGAGAATATTCCTATAGAAAAAATTGGTGAAAAATCCGAAGGTAGGGAAAATGAAAAAAAAACAGTGTTGCCAATTCTTAAAATTGGAATTATTGCAATTCAAACTTGAACCATTGCTTTACTTAATACCTATTCAAAAAATTGTAATTCTGAATAAAAACGATTCACATAATAGAAGTAGAATTTTATAAAAACCTAGAAATAACGTATAAAAAAATCACAATTAATAGAGAAAAACCTAGTTCTATGAGCTAAAGTAGTTAGCTTAAATTGTGGTCGTTCAATGTACCTACGTCATAATGGCTAAGTACTTGAAGTAATTTTAATAACACTAACTACTACTTACATCAAATGCTTATATCCATAACGATCAAACGGTATATTAACGAATAAAATAAAAAAATATATCACAATTATGAAAATAATACTGATTGAGATGTCCCCTCATGAAAAAATTATATTTAAAAATTACTAAACGTGGAATTTTTCAGTTCACAAATAACGTCAAACGATAATTTCAAGACGATAAATGAAATTTATTAACCGTTTCATATTGGAATCGAAGTATAAAAATTGAACATGGAAATTACCCACGTTATCGAAAAGATAAACTTCAATTTTCGTTAACGGTACCAAACCGATGATACCCTTCTGAAGGTAACTCATCAAAAAACGACTTAACACGCGGAATTTTTCTATGCGTCTTGTTCTGAACAAAAAACGAAGAAGCGAATTTTATTCGCCAATTCCCTTCAGCAGCAACGGCGAAGAGTACACTTTATTTTGGACGGTATCTTCGAGTCCTTCACCTTCGTACGAAAGTAAAGGAGATACTTCGCAAATCACGTCGTCCGTGTCGAATTTACCGCCATATTTTTCGATCCATTTTCGATGCAAATCGAATACACTTTTTCGAGCCGTTTTGGGACAATCTTTTCCCACTTCGTCCGGATTTTTCAAAGCGCTGAATTCTTCTTCTCGGCGAGTTTCCCAGACGACTAATTTATCAGCGAAGGGGAAAACGTCGAAGATGAATTTTTCCATTTTAATTCCGTTGGTCTCTTTAGGTCTGTACGGTTTACCCGTACTGTCAACTGTGGGTATTTTCTTTTTGGCTACGTGCAGCTCTAATTCGTTGAGGTAATTTTCGCTAAATTTACGTAGGAATTTCACGGCGAAAACGTGATTACAAATGTTGCCGGCTTTGAACGTTAAGCTACCGTCGAGCTCGCGTTTTTCGGCGAGCTTGGAAGGTATTTCGCTGTACTCGACTACGTGCCATTTTTCGTTGACCACGCAGACCACTCCGATGGGCTCTTCTGGGACGGTTTTTTCGATCACTTTGACGCCGCATTCGGCCGCTTGCTCGTGGCAATATCCGATGAATGCGGGATCTCCTACTTTAACTAGGATGTTATCGATACTAAAAGCGTGTACGTATTCGATTCCACGACGTTCCATTTCGTCCAGTATCCTCTTGTCTCTTAACGCTTTGTATAAGCCACCGTTACCGTCTGGTGACATGGCAATTTTGTGTTTGTTTTCTAAAATGATTTTACCGTCGAATGTAAACGCTGGTAGCATGAATTGCTCGAACATTATCACGTTTTTCTCGTCTAAGCCGAAGAAACGATGCTTTTTGAAGAAATCCAGCGTCGGTTCCATCGTACTTTCGCTGGTCATCACGAACCAAGGTATGGTCCCGGTGAAACCGTGTCGTTTGGCGGCCAGTTCTGTTAGTTTACGGATGCGTTCGGCTTGAATTTGGAATAATGTTTTACCGGAAGGTAGACCGATATCGTACATCCCTACGAACAAATACAGGAAATAATTTTTTAGGGAAATTCGATAAAAAGAAAATTTAAATTTAGTTCAAAAATATAAGGAATTGAGAAAAAAAAAACATCAAAAACGTCGTATTCTAGATTTATTACCACGCAAATCCAACACCGGATATTACCAGTATAAGCACACAGCTGTGCGTACAATCATACCCAATGAAAAACCAGTCATCAAATTATATAAGAATGCAGAACTCACCTTTGGGATAACTGACACCGAGTCGAGTTCCTTGCCCTCCGGCTAAAACCAACACGGCAACTTTACTCTGAGATACCAACCGCAGTCCTTCTTCAACGTAAGATTTGACATCACTTTGGGAAGATCTATCGACACCACCGAACAGGGATGAAGGCACTGGTTTGATCTCCTTATCCAATACGTCTTCGTCTTTCAAATGGGCAGTTGCTCTCTTGAAGTCGCACAAAACAGCTTCGAAATTGATATCGTTGATATCAAGCATCAGCTCTTCTTTCTCGCAGTCTGTCAGCGAACTCCAGTAGCGAAGCAGATGTTCTTGGCCATATTTCGCCAAATTCTTTCGTAAATCTTCTATGTTCGACATTTTTACAACCGATAGATATGTGACACTCTCAAGTACGACTACCGACTAAGAAAGTTAACCAGTGAAAGGAAATTAATTTCATGTTTTCTATACGTACACAGCTACACGTAACTGATTACACATCAACCGTTATCTAGTGTTGCAAAGTTTTAACATAAAAATCAAAACACTTCAACGACGACTACCGCGAATTTAACGATTCATCATTATAATTCATTACTTTGATGATGCTTTTCTCGTCTTTTCACCATTTCATTTTCATTTTGAAGGTATAAAATCTTTGCAAAATGATAAGAATTTTGCCTAAACAAGCGACCAAAAATGTAGCCCAAAATAAGTTTTCAAAAAACCAACGATTTATTACTTTTTAAAAAGGGAATGCTAGCAACATTGGCTAGAATCAACCAAAAAAAGGTAACACTGTGAAAAAATAGTTAATTTTTTCATTTCTTTTTTTTTTTGCAAAGCATGCAACACTGGGACAGTATTTATTTTGAATTTGTAACGAATTTTTCGCGTTTTTATCGTCTTATCTTTCACTTTGTATTTTTTCGCGTTTTAAAAATACAGAATTGTGGTATTCTTTAAAAAAAAAACGGAATAATTTTAACTGTAAATAATGGAAATGAATCAAAGTTTCGGCGAACTATCAATCGGAAAAGAAAATAAACCATTCGTAGTTCCGGCAACACCAAAACTCAAGCAGCTTGGCTATGGTACAGGTAATGAAGAAACATTACATCGCTTTTCACTCGTAACTATCTAACGCCAACTTATAATATAATTTTTATTAAGGTGTTGGAGTATTTCACGTTGACCGATCGCCCAAAAATGGTCTCAACAGTTCACCTTGGGCACTGAAGAAGATAATGCGACAGCGGTCAGCCTTTACGAAAAAAATGTCCGAACGTTTGAGAAACGAAGCGGAAATCTTGAGGAAGCTCAATCATCCCAACATCGTCGGTTTTCGAGCTTTCGTCAAGACCTCCGATGGAAGAGAATGCCTCGCGATGGAAGAATGCCATACGTCATTGGGCGACTTACTAGAATCAAATGAAGATTATTTGCCTGTCGGTAAAATTCAAAAAGTCGCCATCGAAGTCGCCAAAGCGCTGGATTACATTCATAACGTTGTTCGTTTACTTCACGGTGATATTAAATCTCACAATATTCTCATTAAAGGTAACCCAGCCGTTGATTATTATTATTATTTTTTTTCAATACTAAATTGAATAGAATAATATCAAAGTTCATATTACAGGCGATTTTCACGAAATTAAACTTTGCGACTTCGGAGTAAGCTTACCCCTCACCGAAAGTGGTACTCTGGATAAAAAAGCTGCCGGAAAAAACACTTACGTTGGCACAAGGATGTGGATGGCTCCAGAAGTTTGTGTTGAAAGAACGAAGCAAATTGTCGTCTCCGACAAAGCTGATATTTTTCCTTATGGCTTGACTTTGTGGGAAATGTTGACCAATAGTATACCGCATTCTCCTGACTTATCTGACGATCCGGATGCATCTTTTGACGAAGACGCCTATGAAGAAATATTGAGTCAAATTATAGGTTTGTTACTTTTTTCCATTTTTTTTTTTTTTAGTTTTTTATTTTTATCAAGTATTTTATGTTTCATTTTTAGGAACTAGACCGTCACTTCCAGAGGATATATCGAGCAACAAAAAATTGAAAAATATAATCTCACTTTTTAATCATTCGACGGAAGAAAACTATAAAATGAGGTATTCAGCCAAACAAATCTTGGAGTTTTGCAATAATCATAAATTTTAAAGCAATGTTTATAAATTTTAAAAATAACTGTATGATTACTTTCACGTGTTATGCTATTTTAAAATCGTGTATATATGTCTACGTACTTGACCATTTTTATAGAAATTGTTTTTTTTGTGACCTGTGAATATGAAATTAAATTTTAAATATTTAAATGCGATTCGTTCAGCAAGAACTTTGATACTAATGGTCTCAGGTAAACGCAGACAGCTTCTAGTACCGGATGTACAGGATTAGACTTCGTTATCATAGAAATTTCTAAAGTTCGATTATTCAATAGCTCGTGAGTGTCGGCTAATCACCTTCTTTTGTCTTATAATCCATCGAATCGAATTTGCACCAACATCACCTCATACGATAAGCTTATCGAAATGATAAAAGAATTTACCTATGCTCAACATGGTACGATGTCGATGTCATGTGATGGTTTACTCGGAGCACTCTTATTTTCGACCAGAATGATCATTTAATTTTTGTATTTCCTCGAATTCGGTCAGTGTTTTCAAAATGTTATCGAACGTGGACATGTCGAATTACGATAAGTTTGGCTGCTTGCATGAACTGTTCGAGCAACAGGCAAACAAAACACCGGATAAAGTAGCTGTGGTGACAGCCGATCAAAAAAAAGTACGCTCGTGTCGATTAATTTTTAGAAAAATTGGGCTATTATTTCGTTTAGGTAATATTTTGAGAATTTTTAGATCACTTTCGCGGAGTTGAATTCACTTACCGATATTTTGGCCGATAAATTACGACTATGCGGAGTCAGAAAAAATACTGTGGTGGGAATATTCATGGAGAAATGTGCGGAATACACCATCAGTTACATAGCAATTTTAAAAGCTGGTAAGTTTTTATTATTTTGCCAAAATAATCCCAAAAAAATCCAACCTGCAAATCTTATAAAATTTACTGAAAAAATTTCAGGAGGAGCTTACCTACCTATCGAGATGTCCTACCCAAAACCATTAATTCAATCAGTTTTAGAAGACTCGAAACCAGTTGCAATTTGTAGCAAGAGTTTTTATGGCCATTTACTGGAAACAGATATTACAACTTTATTCTTAGATGGAAACTGGATAGATGAGTACATCAAAGAAATCAACGATTTGAAAGAAAAACCAATAACTGAAAAGGTCCAGCTGGACGATATGGCGTACACTGTTTACTCTTCTGGTACAACGGGAAAACCCAAAGGTACGTGAATTGGTTTTTCGATTTTTGAAAAAAATGATCATTTTTTTTCATAATATGATCGGTTTTAAAAAAAACAAATCTTTAAAGGAATGCAATGTCCTCACCGCGGAGCAGTGTTTTCCTACACTTGGCGTCATTTAGCGTTCCCGTACGATGAAGACGATCGAGAAGCTTGCAATATTTTTTTCGTATGGGAAATGCTAAGACCGTTGCTAAAAGGTTTGAATGAATAATTACTAGAGAAATGATTTATGTGCACTAAAAAGTGCGCTAAATGAACATAAATAATATTCATGTACTTTAACAAGCGAACAATTTCTTAAAAATTGACTCTTGCCAGTCTCCCAAATCTAGTTTTGTAAGTTTCCAAAATCCATCGATGTTTAAAAAAAATTTCAGCTTTTCAAATTCCTTTGGTAGTTTTTTAAAATACTACAGTTTTTCATAATTCGACAACTTCTCAAAATTTAGCAGTTTTTCCAAATTTGATAATTTTTCAAAATTTAGCAATTTTCCAACTGTTGTCGATTTCTCAGAATTTGGCAAGTTTCAATTTTTCAAAATAAAGAATTTTTTAAAAATTAAGCACTTTTCATAATTGAGCAAGTTTTCAAAATTTGACAACTTTTTTTAAATTTGTCATTTTTTAAAACTTGGCAATTTTTCAAAATTTAGCTATTTTCAAAATATTACAATTTTTCAAAATTTGGCATTTTCTTTAATTTTAATACTTTTTCAATCTTTAGCAATTTTTCAAAATTTGCCAGTTTTTCAAAATTTAACAATTTTTCAGAATTTGACAATTTCTTAAAATTTAACAATTCTTCGAAAAATCGGCGATCTATCGAAATTTAGCAAATTTCACTTTTTAGAAATTCTTTGAATTTGAGCAGTGCTTCAAAATTGGTGGATTTTCTAAATTTAGCAATTGTTTAAAATTTGACAATTTTTCAAAATTAGGCAGTTTTTTAAAATTTAGAATTTTAAAAAATTTCCCTATTTTCAAAATTGAGCTATTCTTCAAAATTTAGAAATTTTAAAATTTCACAATCGTTTATAATTTTTGAATTTTTTAAAATTTCACAATTTTTTAAAATTTTACACTTTTTTTAAAATTTTATAATTTTTTAAAATTCGACAATTTTCTAAAATTGAGCGATTTTTCAAAATTTAGAAAATTGTCTAAATTGGGCAATTTTTACAATTTAGCAAGTTTTCAAAATTTGACAAAGTCAAAATGGCTGGAGTATGACGAAATACCATACTCTTAAAATTTCAAAAATATGCAAAATATGAATTTTAGCCTAAAATATGTCAAATCTAAGTGGGCTAATTTTGCAGAAAATTTTATGAATCACAATTACTTATTTCGACAGTACACTTGGTTATCGTTGACGCTGACAAACACGCAGTTTCATAAAAATGCTTTCCCAAATAATTACTCTTTACCCTTACTTACTTATGTACTAAAAATGATCATGAAAACCTGCCGAACAGGCACTCCAATGTTCATAATTCCGGACAATGTGATTTATGATCCTCCAAAGTTGATCAATTTTTTGAAAGAGCATAAAATTACGAGAATGATGTTCACTCCTTCTCTACTTCAAGCGGTACTGGATACCCAAAGTGGTTCTTTTCTGAGGGAAAGCTTCAAAACAATGAAGTAATTAATTATTTGAATGTTTTCAACATAATACTCGTGAAGTCGACTTCTTGGTAATCGGTAATCATCTACTCTTACATTGAAATTATTCGCAGGCAAGTCTGGTTATGTGGTGAAGTACTGACGACAACGCTGAGGAATCGTATCGCTGCTGCTCTCCCATGGGTGAGAATTCTAAACCTGTACAGCATCTCAGAGTGTCACGACGTGTCTTGCTCAGGTAAACTTGACATAAATCTAAAAACATAAAAACCGTTCGAATTAATGACAAAATAATTTCTTCGACAGATTTAACAGAAGGATATGGACTAGAAGGAAGAACATACTGCCCTGTGGGTAAAATATTTAACGGCGTTCACGTCGTAGTAATGGACGAAAACTACAACGTCAAATCAATAGGAGACGCCGGCGAGGTAGAACATTAAAAAGCATGGGTACCGATAATCAATCTAGACACCTCTAACCGGAAAAAAAAATCATTTTGCAGATCTACGTAGGAGGACCTACTCTAGCTATAGGTTACCTCAATAGGCCTGAATTAAATAAACAAAGATTTATCAAAACTCCAGCCCACCTAGGAAACGCTTACGGTGCACGTTTGTACAAAACTGGCGATTGGGGTTATTTACTCAGCGACGGTAGCTTAGAAGTTGTAGGACGATGCGACTCGATGGTAAAAATTCGAGGATACACCATCGAACTAAAGGTACACAGTAACTAAACTAAATCGTTTGTTGAAAATTCGTCAATTCAATTAAATTTTTTTTTAAGGCTGTTGAAACAGCTTTATTGTGTATCCCTGAAGTGAACGTGGCTTATGTTTTGTCCATCGGAGAAGAAGGTAGTGATAAATTTCTTGTGGCTTATATTGTGCTAAATGAAGGATATTCTAAAAATGTCAATAAATTACGTTCCAAGCTAAAAAAACAGTTGCCTTTTTATATGATACCTTCTCAATTCGTGTTCCTAAAAAAGTAAGAATTTTGTTCNAAGCAAAGGTCATCAAGTACCTATTCATATTTCTGTTTTAATTTTTCTAGAATTCCTATCTTGGACAGTTCTGGAAAAATTGATAAATCAGAATTACCTCCAGTTCGAGGATTCAACGAAGAAGACATCAGCGTGGAAAATTACACCAATCCGATGGCCAAAGTTGTAGCAAAAATCTGGTGCGAGGCGTTGAAAATTTGTACCATCGATGGTACCGATAATTTCTTCGATTTGGGCGGGTTAGTCAAAGATATGGCCGATTTTGGCACCGCACTTGAAGTATAATTTCAATTTAGGATTATGTTTCAGTCATTCTTTATCAGCAGCAGTTGTTGTTGGAAGAATAAATGATTCGTTTCAAACCAATCTATCGACGTTGGATTTGTACTCTAACCCTACGATTGAACATTTACTGACTAAAATCACTACTGGTGAAAGTGGCCTTAGTGAAGAGGTTAATCTAATCGAAAAACTGAATAAGCTGTCTATTAAACCGATGTGAGTGTACATTTTAGATTAATTTATTTGTACAAAACACGTGAATAATCAGACCGTTCTTAATTTTAAGTTCGAACTTGAATTTACGTTTGTTTTGGAAATCGGTAACTCTAACCAAAAATAAATTTCAACGAGGTAATGTTCTATTGACTGGTGTTGCTGGATACTTAGGATCGTTCGTTTTAAAATATCTTCTAGAGAATACTCAAGTGTGTAAAATTTGAAAAATTTTATAAATAAGTATTTCAATTTTTACCACTCCTAAAAACTTTCAATTGTTTCAGACTATAGTTTACTGCTTATTGAGATCCTCGACTGAACAAAATTCTCAACAGAGACTTGAAAAACTCTTAGAAAGTAGAAAAATTTCAAACGAATATCTTCAAACTCGTATAGTTCTTGTAACAGGTATGATAATTGAAAATACAAAATTAACAAAACATAGGTAATTTAATCGAACGTGGAATCATTTTGATTTCATTCCCAAGGTGACGTTTCACTCAATAAATTTGGATTAGACGATATCGAGTACATGTCACTTTCTCACGATATCGATGTAGTGATTCATTGCGCTGCTCAAGTCAATCTGATCCTTCCGTACAGCGCATTATACAGCTCAAACGTACAAGGAACCTTAACAGTGGTATCATTTTGTACGGAAGGCAAATTGAAACCTTTACATTACATAAGGTGACCACGACATTTCCGCAAAAAATTGATTCGAATTACCTCCTTAGTCACACTTACCTTGACATTTTCTGCTTCAGTACCAATGACGTTTTCCCAGAAAATATGACAGACTGCTCCGAAAACTGTAACATGTTAGATCACGCCCATCAATTGAAATATGGCTATGGGCAAACGAAATGGTTGGGAGAACAAATTGTTTTTTCGGCTGCGAAACACGGATTACCAGTCATCATAACTAGGTGACTATTTTATCAACGATTTTGAGATTAAGTAAGCAAGCCAAGCGACTGTACTTCATTTTCAGATGCGGTAACATAGCAGGCAGTCAAACTGTACCGATTTGGAACGATAACGATTCCATTTTGTTAATTTTAAAAGGAGTAATTTTATCTCAAACTGCTCCAGATATTGATTGGGAGGTTTGAATAATTCCTTAAGACTCGACTTGAATACTTCATTATTAAAGTAATAACGCCGAAACTTACTTTTTCAAATTGTAGGTAGAGTTATCGCCGGTTGATTTCGTAGCTGAAGCTATTGTAAGATTGACCGTAGATGTGACGAATGTGTTCGGAAAAGTGTTTCATTTCGTGAATTCAAAAACGATGAGCTGCAGGTAACGTAATTAAATACTAAAACATTTTGTTGATGCAGTAATTTTCACGTCTGACGATTCGAAAGCAACCTGACCGAACCTCACTCTAACGAAATTTCATTATGATTGGTTACTGATAGTAGATTAACCAATTACGTTGTAGGTATAAAGTATCTTCGGGTTTCTTCGGTTTCGGTCGTCTTCATCTTTGAAATTTTCATTTTTTTTTTCGAAAATAAAAAAATAATAGCTTCTCATTTTGTTTGATGTTTGATTCTTTTTAGGCAAATATGGACTTTCTTGTCTAAGATCGGTTACAAAATCAACGTTGTTCCTTACGACAAGTGGGTTTCTGCAGTTGAGAAATCGTCAAAATACCATCAGCCTCTAGAATCACTCGTCCAATTACTGCGAACTCGATTGAGGTAACACTAACAATAAATTACAATTCATCCGGCCATATTTAGGTATTTACTCAAATCAAAATGTAGTGTACTGTTCATTCGCATTTATTCAATACTTCAATTTTTCCAGAACTAAAGATTACCTCTGTAACTCTTCTACATTCAGACAAGAAAATGTAAACAAATTCCTCTCCAAAATAGGTTTCGAATATCCTCAATTAAACGACCAATTACTAGACAAATTCGTAACGAATTTAACCAACGGTGGATACATCCCAGCAGTTCAAACCAAATCGACGTCAAATCTACCCACACCTATCTGCATATTTTCCTATTTAAAAGGAAAAACAGCCTTGGTTACCGGAGCTTCTTCAGGAATCGGGCGACTAATAGCCAAAACATTAGCTCAGTCTGGGGTGACTACAATAGCTGCAGCACGACGGATAGATCGATTGGAAGAATTGAAAAACGAATTAAAATCATGTAATATCCATACTCTAGTACCAATAAAAATGGACATCACTGATAGAAACCAGGTCAGTTTATGTTCAAAATGCAATAAAATTTTACAATTCGTTTGTCCCTAAAGCGATATATGTTGCTAGGTATTTTCGTGCGTATCGCGAATAAAATCTACCATAGGCTCTATCGATATCTTGGTAAATAACGCAGGATTAATGGATTATTGTAAAATGATCGATTGCGAGTTGGACTTGTGGTTAAACATGGTAAACGTCAATTGTATCGGATTATTGAACGTAACCGCAGCAATATTACCACACATGAAAGCTACCGGATCCGGTCACATAGTCAATATTACCTCAGACGCTGGCCGAAAGGTACTTACTCATTTACCAAAGCACTTAACAGAAATTTAATCTTTCTTACTGAAACACTCCACGTTTTCTTAGCCTTTCGCCGGCTTAGCTGTCTATTCAGGTACTAAATGCTTCGGCGAAAGTGTATCAGAAGCAATGAGACAAGAAGTAGCCCCTGATAATATCAAAGTGACCTGTATCCAACCCGGCGATACTGTTTCCGAACTACTTGATAAGTCAGCGAACCTCTCCGTAAGTAAGGTATTCTTCGCTAATGAATATTTTACACGTTTTCGTTAATGCGCTCGCTTTACACTGCTCCCAGATACGAAAACAAATGTACGCCGAGGTACCTTTCCTACAAACCGAGCAAGTAGTAAATGCGGTACTATTCGCTCTCAACCAACCTCCTAACTGCGCCGTCAACTCAATCCTAATCGAACCAATCGCAGCGCCTAT
>JAAOIU010158680.1:0-11879 GCA_018107765.1 Hypogeococcus pungens | reverse complement strand
GATATCCATGGGGAAATAAGGGTCCTCGACCGAGTTGACTGGAATAGTGGTCATAATGATGTACTTGGGATCAATCCAAGCCAAATGAGAGGTTAAACTGGGCGGAATCACATACGGTGTGACGTTGAGAAGTTTGTAAGGGAAGCTGAAAGGTATCCAGTATGGGCGATGCTTGGATGGTTTAGTCGCTCCAAACATTGGGAAGTAAGACTTATAAAACCAGTCGTAGAATGCGTCGTACTTTGGATCTTTATCTTTTCTCATTGCTTCCAATCGTTCCATGTAAAATGGAGGGTTACGACCGAGATAGTTTTTAGGCGGGAATGTGGCGTAATATTTTGTTTGTTTTGGAGTCGTGCCGTAACGTTTGATTTTAAATTTAAAAGTTCTGCGTTCTTTTTTGTAATATTGAGTAGTGGCATTCGGATTTAAGAAATATGGCGTCGTTTCGGTGGAAGAAGTAGATTCGATAATGGGCTCAGTGACTGGTATGGCGGCTCGTTTCACACGTTTTATTGGTTCAGTTGAAGATTCGGCTGTCATCGGAGTTGTACTCCTAGTCCTAGTCCACTTACGTTTAGTCAATGTGGGTGTAGTACGGAATCGTCTCACTCCTGTATGTCCGAATACCATCCAATCAGTGCCATAGAATTTGGTCAGATAGAACGGATGCAATATTGTGCCGTCTGTTTCTTTGGTAGAGCGTGGAAGCTGCTCAGAATCTACCCAGTTCACTATGTCGGTTTGTTCCCAAGGTATTTTCCAAGGTGTACCATCTTTTTTTGGCACATATTTCATGGGAGTAGGAATTGGGAATAGTTTTGGCTCTTCTATAGAGTAATGTTCGATAGAATGGGTCACCTCGAAATGCTTTCTGTAGAACCATTCATAAAAAGCGTCGTATTCGGGAGCGTGTGACGTACCTTTATTCTGCAGTAACATTTTCCAAAATGGTAATTTGAAGTTTTTTGGTAAGTTCGCGTTAAATTCGCGTTCTCGTATTTCGACCGGAGGCCACCACGTCGTGGTGTTGGAATCAAAGTACACCCAAGTCTTCGGTGACGTCGGCGTAGGTCCTAAATCGTAGCAACCAGAGCCGTAATCGGGTGTTCGGTAACTTCGGCTGCCTTTAGGCCATTCACTGAACCATTTGAAGTAGTTTGTGAATTTAGGTGGAATTTCAAAAGGAGTAGAGTTCATTTCGATGAAAGGTACAAAAGGAGACACAAACACTGGTCCTTTGACCGCTCGTGTCTCGTGAGGTTGGCCCATATATTTACGAATATACCAATCATAAAAATCGTGATATCTCGTGTTTAATGTGGGCAAATGAGGATCCATCGAATAATATCCTTTGATCAGTTCCTCAGCCGGAGGCTTGGTTATGTTTTCCAAATAATCCATGTAGTCCCCTGTGACAGCAACTGCGAATTTTGTCGAAGTTTTGGTATGATCGTCATCAAACCATTTGAAATATTTTGTGAAATTAGCAGGTATGGGGAAAGGTGTACTTGAATGCGTTTCCAGTACAATTACATCTGGATTGACTCGTCTAGGAGTTACACCCCCGCTCACAGGAGATAAATCTTCGCGATAAATTAACCAGTCGTAAAACTTGTCATAATATGGGTCGTGATAATCGTATTGCTCTTTCATCCATTTATGATAGAGCTGAGTTGTCTTGGCAGATGATGAAGAATAGAGTTGAGTCATCTTGGTAGATGATGATTTGCTATCTTCGACGTGTCTCTTCTTTCGAGACCCCTGTTCAGGTGCCATTGGTGTTGTTGCGGCAGGTGAGACGCTGTCTTCATCCATCTGCCGCATGTAAGCGTAATCGTTCAAGTACTCTGGTGGGATGAGGAAAGGGGTAACAGTTATATGAGCAATGTAGTCGATATTTTTGAAGCTTTCTGTGTCAATTTTCTTGAATATACCATGCTGTTTGATTTTCTTATAAAACCAAACGTAGAATTCGTTGTAATATGGATACCAACCGAATCTGAAATACTGTTTTGCCTCTTTCAATAGGTTATCATCGACTGGTGTGTGGAAAATTGGAGCTTTTCCCTTGATATTAAAGCGTCGTTCTAGATCTTGGTTGAAAGCTTCATCGTAGAATTTCATTTTGCAGTACATATCAGTCTGATCCTCAGGTATTTTAAATGGAGCATTCTTCAAGTATTTTGAAAGGTTGATATTCGCGAAGAATTTCGGATCAGTCTGGTTGAAGTGATCGTGTTTTTGCAACATTTCATACAGCCAAATGTAGTAATCCAAGTATGGACTATCTTCAGTTAAATTGAAATAGTCTTCAACTCGTTCTTCCAAATCAACTCTGTTTACTCGAACGAGCAACGAAGGAGGGGCAGTTATGTAAGGGGGATTCATATAGCCTCCTTTTCTGTCATCATCCAGCCATTTCATGTATAAATAATCGTGCATCTGGTAAACGGGTATTTTGAAAGAGCTGTGTCTCACAGCACGATCGTAATCAATAGCATCTTTGAAGGCGGGATCTGTACTTTCAGGTTTGCCATGTTTCTGGATCATGTGATGTAACCAGATGTAAAACTTATCATAATCAGGCTCCCAACGGAATGGATAAAATTCTTTTTTAGCGGCTTCTCTATCCCTCCAATGCTGCGAATCGATTCCTTCGTCCCTGGCTGCTGATTCGTCTTCAGGCAAACCATCCATGTATTGCATCATGGCGTACTCGGTGTAATGTTGCGAAGGTATAGGGAATTTTGAACTGTTCAAGTAGAGTAATTCAAAATTCATTGTATCGAGGATTTTGCCGCACGTTTTATCACGCAGTGATCTTTTATGGATCATGGAGTAGAACCAAGTGTAAAATTCGTTGTATTGGGGAGCCCATTCGAAAGGGAAGTACGATCTAGCCTTTTGTAATTCTACCTCATATTTGGTCGTTGGAGGAGTGGTGGTTTTACGTCTGCGTTTGGTGGTCATTCGCGGTATAGTTGGATGAGGTAGGTCTGTTTTGAAGTCGTGCTGTTCGAGGTATTTTATGTAAGCGTATTCGTGCTTGCGGTCCTCAGGAATTGGGAAAGGAGTCGAGGCGCTTTCATCAAATTTGTAGAAATGCCACATGAGTCGAGGTAGCATAGGGATATCTTTTTTCACTCGCATTTGGTAAAGCCATTTATAGAAAGGGCGATATTTTGGCTCATACGTGAATCGGAAATAATTATCGATTTTATTTTTATGGTCTGAAGTTGCTGAAGAGGCTTGTGATTTGCTCACGTCGTCCAAGTAGACTGCGTCAGCGGGAAGAGATTCGTTTGAAGTGAGATTATTGGGTTCGCTCAGGGAATCTGGAAGACTTTCAGGAACCTGTACAGAGCGCTCATCATCAATAACTGTATCTGCAAAAGATGATCGTCCTGTGAAAGGAACAGGCGGAGTGGACGATGGCGTAGGTGGCATTGGAGAAGTATTTGAAGAAGTGAAACGTTTGAGCCAGTAGTGGTGATCGGTGGATTTCATAAATTGTTCGATTTTGTTCACATGTAGGAAATAGTGAGCTGATTTTGTATGTATAGGGAAAGGTGTAAAAGTATCACGAATTATTTCTTGCATATCAATATCTTGCAAAGCTCTCATTCTGGCTTGGACACTGGGCTCGTCTTGTAGGACATCGTAAAGCCATTTGTAATATTCTTGATAATGTGGTTCAAAAGTCGAACTAAGATATGTCTTGATTTTTTTCAGTACTTTAGGGTCAATGGTGTAATATGAAGGTGTAGTCAGACTTTTGGTTGTCTGAGGGTGATCAATATCATATTGGATTTCGTCATCAATTGTACTGGATGTGGTACGTTTTGGTACCAGGCGCTCTAATCGCATCATTTGCTTAATAGGTTCTGTGACCTCGTGCATACGTTGCATTTGTTGATGATAACCATACCATAATTCAGCGCTGCCTTCGGGTAAGGCGAACGGTGTGTTATTGAAGAGTCTTAGGAAATTTATATTCGCCAAAATCATAGAATCGAATTGTTTTATAGTCGGAGTAATCTCACCCATGTACAATTTATAACGCCAGTTGTAGTAGTCAAGGTATTTATGATCAAGCGTTGTAGTGAAAAATTTCTCAAGTTTTTCTAAAATCTGTTGTCTAGACTCGGTGGTAGTTTTCTGTTCTCCTGAGGGATCATCCTGTATTAAATCATACCACTTAGCATGATGTTTTGTAGAACCAATCAATTGTTCTAGTTCATTTACCAATGAGAAGTAGTTTTGATAAGTAGGAGGAATGGGGAAGGGTGTTTTTAGAGGTAATGTATCTTTTTTGGTGTTTCGTACTCCGTAATGATGTTTGCTGGCATTGAGTCGTTTTTTAAAACCTTGGCGATCCTCCTGGACTTCGTAGAGCCATTGGAAAAATTTCTCATACATGGGATTTCCGTCCCACTCTCTAGTATAGCGTAATTTCAACCAATCTGAAAGCTTAGGTATTGGGGTGCTACTATGCAGTATTGTACTAAGGTACCAATTGTGATGATGGGTCGAGGATTTGATCAAGTGCTCAATGGCTTTAATGTGAGCAAAATATTTCGTATAAGTGTAAGGTACAGGGAAAGGAGTCTTTTTTAATGCTTCAGGTTCAACACTTCTGAAATGATGGGCTCGTATTCCTTGGTGTCTTCTGTGGTAGCCAGAGGTGTCACGTTCCAGATTATAGAGCCAGTCGTAAAATTGATGAAAAGATACAGGTATTTGGGTGGTGAAGTATTGTTCTAAGAATTGTTTTGGCATTATGGTGTACAAAGGAGGAGATTTAGATTCAGATTGCAAGTTATTGGAACCCTTGGTAAACAGTTCAGTGTGATGACCAGTTGATCCTATCATGCGTTCGATTTCACGAACCACACCAAAATATTCTTCTTCTAGTGGAGGTATAGGGAAAGGTGTATTTTTCAGATCTTTTACTAAATCTAGATTTTTTGTTACATTTAAAACGCGAGCTGCTTCAAATCGTCTCTTATACCCTTCTCTGTCGTTTTGAAGTTTATAAAGCCAGTCGTAATATTGAAGGTATTTTGCATCTATGACTGTGGCGAAATGATTTTCTAATTTCTGCTGCAAACTTGTACTCAAGCGGTCAGTTGGTCCGTTGGATTTGGTGGTACTTTTTTGTTCAGAATCTGAATACTCGGAGTCCACGTATTGCTCTGTTACCCGAATAGGTCGATGTAAAGATGATGTAGTCTGAGACAGTGTGGGTTGCTCAGTTTTCTGGGTAGTGGTTTGTGTAGTCGGTTTTGCTGTCAAAAATAAACTCTTGGTGGACCTTTTCATTGCATAAGCCTGCCGAGATCTCTCTGTTCTTAAGGCTGCTTGCTCAGAAAGGTATTTACTTCTACGTTCGTTTTCCTGTACAAATGCGAAGTATTCCAAATATGTGCTTGGTATAGAAAACGGGGTAGAATCCAAGAGTTTCTTGAAATTATAGTGTGATTTTTGTGATTTGATCTGATCGAAATGCTCTTTCAGTTTGTCATCATGTTTGACTTTGTGCTCCTCTAGCCATTGGTAGAATTCTTCATATTTTGGTTCGATTGTTGATTCAGATTTATCTTTTGTGTTGTGAAAATTATTTGAATTAGTAGAACTGCTATTTTTAGCGTACCATTTGGCATGATGGGCGGTTGATTTGAGCCTGCGTTCCATTTCTTGTATAAAAGCGAAATTATTCTCATCACCAATAGGTATAGGGAATGGAGTATTGGTCAACAAGCTCTCATAATTTATTGTACCATTTATCTTGCTAGCCATTTGATGCCTCTTGAGAAATCCCTCGTTATCTAAGTGTGTTTCATAAAGCCATTGGTAGTATCTTTCATAGATTGGTGGAATGGTACGCATGAAATAATCCTCGAGTTTTTCCTTCAAACTTAAAGTAGTCGAAGGTGTCGTAGATGTTGTACTAAGGTCTTTTTTATGAGGGCGCGTACCGTAAAAGAAACGATGATGATCAGTAGAGCTAAGTTCTTTATCATATTCTCTCATCCAAGCGAAATACTGTGTATAAATGTCAGGTATTGGGTAGGGGGTATCTTTTAGTAGTTCGTCAAAATTGTACAACGTGCCTCTGGTGGGGAATCTTTTCAACGAATGATTGAATCGTCGTTCCATCCCTTCAAC
This sequence comes from Hypogeococcus pungens, assembly GCA_018107765.1. Taxonomy (NCBI): domain Eukaryota; kingdom Metazoa; phylum Arthropoda; class Insecta; order Hemiptera; family Pseudococcidae; genus Hypogeococcus; species Hypogeococcus pungens. Next base: position 5,708 of record JAAOIU010158680.1, on the reverse strand, counting down.
GTTACGATCAACGTCGTACAGCCAGCGATAGAATTTTACATATTTAGGGTCAAAGGTGTAATGCATAACATTTTCTAGCTGTTCTTTTATATCTGATCGTGAATCGTCCAATTCTGGTTCAGGTGTTGTTGTAGATGGGGCAGTGAAGTATGAAAGATTCAAGCTAACAGGTGGTATGGTGAGCAGAGGCGAAGTTTTGATGTAAGTTTTAGTATGGTGGTCAGTAGATCCAATATGTTCTTCCATTTTACGAACAAATGCAAAGTATTCCATTTGATGGTAAGGTATAGGGAATGGAGTACTCGCGAGGATCTTTTTGTAGTCGAGCATTTGATCAGAATGTGTTATCAGATCGGTCCAAGCTTCCCTTTTTTCGGCACCTTTTGGATTGTGGCGTACGTCATACAACCAATGGTAAAACTGTAAGAAATGTTGAGGTATTTGGGTGCTAAAAAATCGTTCCATTTCGTCAATGAAATCCTGCTCGTCTGTGGTAACTTTGTATTTGCGAGAAGTACTACGACCCTGATGCAAGGTTGACTGTGTCGAATCTTGAGCAGGTGGTGTGCTCGTTTGAGTGGTCTCGCGCTTGGCTCGATGGGAAGTTGGGTTGATGCTTGAGCACTGAAGCGGAGACCATTTCGAGTCACATGAGGCAAATAGATCATTAGGCATGGAGATACTTCTGACAACTCTTACATTAGGGCTGGTTTCATGACGACTTTCAAGTTTATTCAACAGATTGCTGATATAAGAGTAAAACCCATGATACGTGGCAGGAATAGGGAAAGGTGTGATAGGTGAATGGGTATCAGAATGGATATCACCGACTTGTGAATTGATTTCCCTTATTTGTTCCTTTAATTTTTCATTGTTGTTCAAATTATAAAACCAGTGATAGAATAGATCATATTTTACATCAAAATCAACGCCGAAATATTGCCTCAATCTCTGTATGTATTTTCTACGTTCGTCACCAGTCACACCTAAAGTGTAATGAGGTTTCTGTGGCCTCATATATGATTCTATGGCATTCACGTAACCATAAAATCGGTGATATCTGGGCGGAATGGCGAAAGGAGTATTTTCAAGCTCTTTGTGGATCTGTTGTCTGTCAACATCAATCTCACATGCAGCCAATTGACGTAAACCTGCTCGATCCATATCCATAGTTACGTTATACAACCAATGATAAAAAGATATATATTGTGGTTCAATGGTGGTTGAAAAATAATCCTGGACTTTTTGATGACGTGCTGTTTCATTCTCAGGAAACTGATCGATCTGTGAGGTCGTAAGGTAGATCGAATATTCACTTGGAATAGATCTACGACTACGAATGTGATCGTAGTGGTCGAAATCTTCATCGTTGACTGATCTACGTCGTCGACGATGGCGTGCAGTGGGCTGGGTATTTTGGTAAGGATAAGTAGGCACAGTAGAATTTAGAAAATGTTTAATGTACTCGTCGAAGCCAAGCTTGATAAAAGCCCAGAAATTCAAATGAGCCTCTGGTATTGGATAAGGAGTGCTGGCGAGTAATTTTTCTGTATTTGGTGGGCCTAATTTTTTACTCAGTTGAACAATTTTGCCGTATTCTTCTTTTTCCAAGTGCAGTTTGAATAGCCATTTGTAGAATTCGAAGTATTTCGGAGGTATGGTGAATCTAAACCAATCCAGCATTGCTGGTTTGGGATCAGGTTCGTCGGGTCGATCAGGTTTATTGGTAGTAGGGTGCGATTGAGCTTTTAAAAGACGCCTGGCTTCGCGGAATTGCACAAATTCGTAGACGTGGTCGTGGTAGACGGGATAAGGAGTGTATTTGAATAACCTGGTATAATCGAGCTGATCGTAGATGTCAGCGGCGATGTTATACTTGCGAGTAAAGTTGTTGTTATACTCGTGTTCGATCTCATACAGCCAACGGTAATACTTCTCCAAATGGGGAGGAATGTCTTTGTTGAAGTAATTGATGAGTGTATCTGGTAGAAAGACATGATCAAGCATACCTCTGTTCAAAACCTCCTTTGTAATGTTCGTCTCAACAGTAATTGAAGTCACAGAAGGAATGGTAGGTGAAGGCGAAAGAGTAGTCAATATTTCGGATTTGGGTTCGCCACTTTTCTGTGATCCGCTAGGTTTTGCTGGCTTGACAGTGTGGGGGCTGGTGGTCTGTGAACTGCTTTGCGAAGGCGATAATGGAGTCGTTTGCGTGTTTGATATGGTCGGTGTGGTCAATGTGGATTGCCATTTTCTATCCAATCGACGTTTAGCTTCGGCCATAAAAGCGTAACGGTTTTTCTCCATAGATGGTATCTCGTAAGGGGTATACTTGAGCAGTTCATCATAATCAAGAGTTCTCATTTTCACACCCTCGGTCATAATAGCCTTATGATAATCGGGACTGGTTAATATGTCGAGTAGGAATTTAAAATATGATCTGTGTCGTTCCTGAACCGTTGTATGAGGGAACCAATACTGCAGATGTTTGATTAGTGCCGGTTCGGTGATGAATTTATAGGTCCACTGGTAAGGATTGCTAGGCTGGTAATGATGGCCAGTCGAACCAAGCTGACGTTCGATGGCGTGCACATAAGCCCAAATTTCACGATGTTTATCTGGCACTGGGTACTTAGCTTTGGAAAGTTCGTGACTGTAATCCCAATCTGTGAGATTTTCATAAGCCTGTATCCTCTTCTTTAACCCTTTACGATCATTTTGGTACCGATAGAACCATTCATAGAAAGGTTCATACCAAGGATCGATGGTGACGTTGAAAAATTCACCGATTAAACGTTTTCGTTCGCGAGGCAACGTGTATAGCGGATATTCAGTTGATGGCGGGGTGGTAGGAGTAGGGGTTGTAGTTCGGGTGGTGTATTCGGATAGTTCTTCCCAGTTGAATGTAGGCCAAGTAGATAATCTGGTTGTCATGTTGTTCAACTTGTCATCATCAAGGAAAGCGAACAGTACAGTATAAAGGGGCGGTATTTTGTAAGGTGTACTTTTATGAGTGACGTCGTGAATACGAGGATTTACAGCGAAAGGTATAATTTTTGGGTATGGTGCGGAGAATCGCTCGTTGACGTTGAGCTCGTGATTTTCTTTGAAGAACCAGCGATAAAATTGTTCGTATTGGGGTTCCGGAGTAAATGGATAATACCTCTGGTATCTCTGTTCCCAGAAATCCTCTCGTTTCAAACTGGTTCTAACGTGATCACCAAGATACGATATGTCCATTTGATTATTTATGTGATACAAGTCCGGGGTGCTAGAACGCCAAAAATGATGCTTGGTCGAAGACAACAGACGTTCAACGTCGTTGACCATGGCGAAATAACGCCTATGCCTGGGAGGTATACGGAAAGGTGTCGACCTTAGCAGCATACTAAAGTCGAAATCTTTCAAGCCTTGCTGCAGGCAGAAATTATCCCTACGTTTGGCCCCGCTATAATCTTCGACGTTTTCATAAAGCCACCTATAATAGTTGTCATAATGAGGCGGGTACGTGCGTCTGAATCTGGCCATAGCTCGACTTCTATACGGATCGCTAGGCCAAGTGGTGGCCTTTGGAGTGGTGGGATTTTTCTGGTATTCCTGCATTTGTTTCAGATACAGGTATATCTGGCCCCAGCCGTTAGGTACCGGGATATCGGCGGTTATTTGGGGATTCAGGGGAGCTTTGAAATTTTTATCTTTGAACATGGCCGGGTAATAATAATTTCTGTCGATGGTGCCGTTATCCAAAGCCCGCCACATCCATTCGAAGAACTTCATATATTGGGGCTGGATGGAGGTTCTGAAGTGGTGCTGAAGTACGCTGTGCCATTGCTTCGGGTTCAGGCTCTGAGTGCTGAAGGGAGGCTTTGTCGTGGACGGGCGTAGTTTCAGAAGATCGTCAACGGGTCCCTCGGATGAATTAAAACGTTGTCTTCTTAAGATCACACTATCGTCGTAACCCGCCATAAAGGGGAAATAGTTTCGTAATTTATCGTCAGCTGCATTTTGATGTGGGTTTTGATCAGGCGGTGCATTATGGCCAACTCGAGTCCGAGAAATATTTCTCGGTTTCACCGGATTTACGTGTATTTGTTGCGCATGCTCGGTAGGTTTTTGAGGCAGTCCATATATTAGCGAGTAAGCGACCAGAAAGAATACCTGCAAACAATACCACTCAATTTTAATATTTTTTCAATCAATCCGTAAGTAGTGTGTACAATAAAGGCGTAAATTGCGCGGTGATTTTTCGAGGGGCCATAATGCACATAAAATGATGAAGAAAGACCTTCACTTATTCTATATATAATGAGCTATTGTGCCGAGAGTAGGAGGTTAGAATGGTTAATGATGGTCTTGTGCGAATTTTTCACGGTGGTTTTTTCCAGATTTCTTCGATGTGTTCCCTTGGTTTTCTTCCATAACGTTTCCATCTTATAAAATTAGTGACTGTTCTTTTGATGTAACTTATTAATAAAAAAATTATTCGCTGTTTTAGGTATATGAAGACGCCAGATCCAAGTATCTTCATTTTCATCCATCGCTAATCGAATTCTTCCACCGGAGCAGATCAGGTTGGTGCCTTTATCTTTATCGGTGAATTAAGAGTATGTCCATTTGATTATTAATTAAGGCTTGAAAGAGTATGCAGTACGTACGAGGTTTCCGTGTACGAAAGTTTAGAAAAAAAAATGATGCGTAGTTGTGATAATCGTATTAAAACGATCAAAATTTTAAAATTTAAAGCGATCAAGTTGCTGACCTAAATTTAATACGTTATACCTAAGACGATAAATCAGTAAAAATTAATCAAATCGAGATTCTTCAAAGTGAGCGCGATTAGACGCGAATTCAAGCGATTACGGTGCAAGTATTTCAAGTATTTCAAGATTATATGCAAATTAATGCTGTAAATGGACAGTATTACTCTCATTAAAATTCAATGTATCTATTGATATCAGTTTTTCCCGGCTTAACCCTTTCATACCCGAGAAGAAACAGACCATACGTTTTTAAAAATTTTCATGGGATGTCAGTTCCCCGTGGTGGAGTAAGGAAAAAATTGTAAGAAAATTTTCGAAACTCAAAACCCTATACAGGAAATAGGTACCTACTTAAGTTACTTACATTTACATTTTCTGCGCGAATTAAGTTAATAATATTGAGCGAAGGTGGTGGTACTATTCATTGGCAAAAATTAATTTGATTACATGAAAACCAAATTAAAAAAAATTCTTGAATTCCGAAAGTTGGTGTAATAATTTTTCAATACTATCAAATTAATATGGAAAATTTTCAAACTAAAAATTAAATAAACCAAGCGCAGAAATTATAGAGAGCTTTTTTGATTTAAGTGAAAATTGGTACAGGAAGTTGGGGTTTCAAGTCATTTAAGTAGTTGAAGTAAATCTGGTGGGAAAAATTTTCATAGTGGAACAGATTACAGTTAAAAAGTGTACCACGAACAAAAATTATAATTGTGAGCTCGAAAACGGTACAGGAATCTGACACTGAATTTTCCCAAATTTGACAATGAATTGGAAAAAATTCAGAATGGTCACAAATAAAAAATTTTTATTCCATCGACCATTTCGACCCCAGCTGAAGAAAAAATTGCTCAGTTTTCTCATTTTCTTTCAATTCGGGTACAGGAATTTATATATGTAGTTTGACAAGTATATCTTGAAATTTTTAGTGGAGATAAATTCCAT
>JAAOIU010158464.1:0-13207 GCA_018107765.1 Hypogeococcus pungens | reverse complement strand
TTTTAATTCTAAAAAAGTCTAGTGGCTTCTTTTTGATTTAAAAAAAGATGGACGATTTTTAGAAATATTGTAATGTTTAATATTTTTAATGTAGGAATCTCATTCAATTTCCATTTTCCCCGGATTTTTTTAGATTAAAAATTTGAAAATTTTAACGTAAAAATTCGATTTTTAAAGTTTTTTAAAACAGTTTATAAGTTTTTAATTTCGATAAAAGTGATTGATTTTTGAAAAATTTGTGAATTTCCGAAGTTTTTTAATGCGTAGGTAGACATCTAAGTACTGAAATAATGAACGTAGCCTACAAGCGAAGCATCTATTGTGCTTTTGTGTTTATGATTAATTAATGATCCAAAATTGCCTAAAGTTGCGTTTATATTCGAATCTCAAAAACGTGAAGCCAAGGTGAACCAAGATAGAATGCGTTTATTTACCATGGAGGCGTTTGTATTCGATTCTAAAGAAACGCGTTTTCGCGTTTTTCAGATGCAAAATAAAAACGATTTCTATTTTGAATCTGAAAAATTCTGATTATAAACGTAGCTTAAAAGCGAACCAGTAGATATTTCAGAAATAAAATGAACGATTCACAGAACGAATGAATCAGTGCTGCCAACCAAGAATTGCGAAAAATTCCTCTGTGTCAAAAAATCGAAATTTCAAAATATTCATTTTGTTTGCATTTGAGACGTCTCGAAACACTGATTTTTTGAAACTTTTACAAAAGTTTCGAAACGAAATTTGAATAAAAATTTTATGAACGAGTAAACACCTAACACCATGACTTCGGCAAAGGTAGGACGAAAATTTTGAAGAAAAAAAAATCGCACTTTCATCTAAACAAAAAGTGCACTTTCAGCCAATTTTTGAGCAATTTTTGTAAAAATCGCTTTATTCCGATGTTTACTTTTTTTGAAATCTCCAACTTTGTCACTAAACGTCCATCCTGACTCAAAAAACTGTTGTTTTATTGGTATCTCAATAACATTTGATATAAAATGTAGACTCATCCAAAATAGGATGTACCAAATCAGTCTATAAAACGTTAAACCTCGGAACATTTCGTTCCTTGAAATGGATCTTTATTTTGTTTTTCAGGCCTAATGTTCACCAGTCAATAAACAATAGAGACTCACGTATTACCTAGTTCGCTTTTAGAAAACGCTAAGGTTATGAAATAATTCTGGCAAAAAATATTTGACAAATTCTCATTTGGTTACGCTGTCATAGCTACAAAAAAATACGTACGAGATGAAATTGAATTTTATTTTCCAAAAATACGTATGAGGTCGAACTTCAAAGTCAATCTTTCTGTGCAAACACCCAAACATTTTTCATCAAATTGAAACCCTCTGTTGAAAATTACAAATCGCAGATTTGCATCGGGTTTAGAAAATTAACGAATTCGGAAACTCGCTAGTCCATCTGTTCATACACGTTCGGAATACAATGTATACAAAGCCTACAAGCGCGGCACGCGCCGACTGAACTCATCATTAACAGAGATTTAATTTACTGATTAAAAAGACGATTATTAATGAAAGCAGCTTAGAACTTCCTACGCATGTTCGTTTTGCAATAAAATATTTATCCTAGTTCAAACACTGAGTACCTATCAGCATTTCACCACGGGACATTCTGGTTTAGCGGAAAAATTGCCCATTTAGGTATACGTATCGAAGATTAAAGGTTTTCACGCGTTCGACAGGAAATAAATCGAGGATCCTTGTGTAGATATTTATTTACCTTTATCGAGTGAAAATCGTTTGCGCTTATTTTTTTTGTTGTTTTTATAGGAAACGTGATAGAAATGCGTCTATTTTATCGGAGAGTGAAAACCAATTGAAGTATCTCGAAAAAGATATTAGTAGTTTTATAAACTTTTTTACCCAAAATATGTTTTTTTTTTTCATTCTTTCCAGTTTCAGTATTTGAATCATTTCGTCGTTTCGAGTAGGTAAATGTTTTGTGAAAAACATAAAAATTCAATCAGTTTTTTCCTCAATTTTTTCACTAATCGTTATCAAGTGTATCTATCTAATATCACCTTACTCTTGAAAAAAAATATATGACGAACTCTGTGTGGCACGAGCCGACAACTTGAAAACAGATTCGAAGTAATTAGATCAAAAGTGCCTGTTATGTAGGTGCAATATTGATTGATGTACTTAGTCTTTAACGAGCTGAACTAAACATTGCGATTGTATTGGAGAATCCGTCTCTTGACACGTTTATATTGTTTGGTATTGTAAAGTTAATTTGACCCCACTGAAAAAATCATAGCGACGTTTTGAAACACCAGAAGTTTATTTTAAGCCCAGAAAAGTACTCGCCGCCGTTTCAAATGTAAACAAAATTATTAACATAGTTTTACACGAACCTTCGCGAAGTGAAAAAATAGCGTTACTTCTGCTTTCAATGTTGTCGAACCTATTGTTAGGGAAATTAATTTACGCCTTGTTGAAGAATACTTTTTCCCAGTATCAGGAAGCTTTCGAACAACGTGTTCCATTCAACGTTGTTCTGACTTCTTATTCAAGTTCGTGTTTCTTCACTGTAGGTACATATAGTATATGTCTCGACGATAAATAAAAGTAGGTATTGTAAAGTTCGTTCGAAGTTTGCTTTTTGATGGATCTGACTTTTTTTTCTTGTGGCAAAAAAATAAATAATATGTATCGAAAACTTTTACCTTTATGATTTTACAATCGAATTGTTACATTGTTTAAAGTATGTCAAACGTGTAGGTGATGGTGGGTGTTTTTTGTTTGACAGATTTATTATAACTTTGAGTATGATAACTCAAGATACCTGTATCGAGCGTGGGAATTTTTCGCTATAATTTCGATTTTACGAAAAACTTTGATAATTTTTTTTACATAAGTAGATAATTTTTTTATTTTTTTATTTTTCAAAAAGTTGATGAGATTGCAAACAAATTGAAAAAAAATTTTCAATCATATAAATCGAAATGAAATTCACTGTCGAGACGACTTCATTTCGAATTCAAAACAATTCAAAATTACAGTGACACGTTTTGCACTTACACGTGGTGTAATAATAGCGAACCTAGAACAAACCAAACAGTTGAAGGAAAATTCCGCGCATTGGAGACGAACATTATTAAAATCAATCATCTGACACCTTTGAAATTACTTACTTTGGGAAGGCTTGCAATCGGGCGCGAAACCTTTCACCGCATTATTCGTCTTTTACAAATGCAGTAAGCGAGACAAAACCTTCGACAGTGTTTATTCAAAATAAGGAGCTCGTGTAATTAAAGGATGAGGTAAGTAAATACGGCTCGGGCGACGCGACTCGACTTGAGGTACACGGCGCCTATAGCGCGAGCTGCCGTAATCGCAAGAAATACTCTGGCGCGTTGTAGGCGGTGGTGTATTTTATACATAGTGGTGGACCCAGACCACATCGAAATGAACCAGCCCGAATAGGTGAGGCGCTAGATAACGTCAGGAAATTGCTGGCTTTTGTAATCGATGTTTTACCATTTGCATGTCTTTCGTGCCATTTAATACCGTTTTAACGGAGGCTTTCTCAGCATCCTGTCTGAGTGCTTTTCATGGTATTACATTTTAATATAAACATTCGCCTAGCCGCCGCCACCATCATCACCTATTCATGTCTGCCGCCGTATTGACGTATTGCTCCGCGGTAATTCTACCCTCCGCCGCATAGCCTCGTGCAGACGATCGTCAATCAGGTACTAGGATATATTTCGGTTTTATTCTGTACATTATGTATTTTTCGGAATTGTATGTTGCCAATCGACGGCTGCCATCGAACTGATTACAAAGATTGGTCCCCTTGTGAAAAGAAAACTTGTATCAACTTGGGCCTACTTCATCATCGTCACGCGATGTAACCGTAAAAGTCGAATATGATTGAACAATAATAAATGTAACTCGGCAAAAGCTATTAACTCTCACCCTGTCGAGGGAGCAATCAGTGATTTCGTCATTTGGTGTCTATTTCACAGTGCTGGTAGTGTCGTCGGTCTGAATCTTCAAGATTTTATGAATCGATAATGTTCGCTGGTGTTGTTTCATCTTGTTCTTTCTATTTTCGATTTAAATGGAGATGGCGATTATGAAATTTTTTGTTGAAAAAAACTTGTGCTTTCTCAAAATTGAATTTATTATTTCAAACGTTTGAATCCTTGGAAATTAATGTGTTTGTGATAAATTTCCGCCTTCAAAAAATTCAAGTAGGTAATCTTAAAATTGATGGTTAAAAAAAGTTGAAGATATACGTAATTAATACTTACTCGGCCTGCTAAGTACTTGTTAGGTTAAAACCACAAAATTTTTCAGTTGCTATAAGCTAATTAGTTTCTTAAAATCGATTGATTTTTTAATGTTCTTCAATTTTCTAATCTTTTCCATTTTATCAATACATAATACTTATGAAAAATTTATGGATTTTTTCTATCTATAGTTTTTCAATGTAAACCTTAATCTTAAGTGCTGATAAATTCACCAATTTCCAAGCATCTTCATCATCTTGAAATACGTACGTGCGTCCACAAAATTCCCTTCATTATTAGAACCATCACTGTTCACAATCGCAACCGAAATAGCTGTATTGTTATTCAAACAAACAATTAAATGTATTAAAAAGTAAGATCTTGTTGACAATGATGAATGATTCTATGTAACATGTTGCTTTCTATGACACAACATTATCATACAGCTCCCACGTCGAACTGATTGATCTCAGAATTTATAAAAAAACTTTTCAACGAAAGTCGCCAAAATACAGCCCTTCCGAGCGAAGTACTTTAAATTATTCGAACTGAAATGATTTTTTATTCGCGGATAAACATACTTACTTTTTGATGAACAAATGTATATATCAGTACTTATAAAAATGATGGTCTTTTTTGCCTATTTAGGCATTTATGTTTAAATCGCGTGTTTGCCATAAATTGAATTTCAACATAAAACGTATAATAACAGTTCGAGTTGTTTTCGACCGAAAATATTTTATTGTCGTGTGTGAAGTAAAATACTTTTAAGTGTTTCGAGTAGCCTTATATGTAAATAGGTTTTATTTTGCAAACCTATGCTTCGGTCTATAGCACTAATTTTTTAAACCACTACGATGATCGTCGTTTTCTCTTTCGTCAAGTTTTTATTCTTCAGTAGATATCTAATTCTTTTTCCTTTCGTCTCGCTATTTATTACTATTCAACTTCCATTGTTTCTATTTTCATTAACACCGGGCACTTTATCGTATAACGATACATCACCGCTATGGAATTTTTTAATTAAAAAAAACTCAACTACCAAGACCCCTCAAGCTGCTATACGTACGTATTGTATTTCTTGCAAAAACTTTTCTTCTTGACTGGTTCGCATTTTTTTTTTTTTTTTTTTNTTTGTATACCGATTTACAGTTTTTTGGATTAAAAATTAATATTCGGGGTGAACCCAACCCACGTATACCTTCAACGCGATGAAATGTCCAATTCAGACTTTATCAATGTTTAATATCGGACAACTTTTGAAATGCAATAAACCCCCTGTTTACGAGTAACTTTTATTAATTTAGTCGTTGATTGTATCAATTTGTATTGTCTTTCCATACACTGTTGACCCGGCTCTCGATCAGCCACTTCTAAACGTTAACACAGCAAACCCATTCTAAGTTTATGTACGAGTGTTTGCATAGTCTTCAAATTGAAGGGGCATGGCTATGATACTCCAAAGTTTTCGAATACCTTTAAAAATTTATGGCTTGTCAACTGTTCTACATCTTACAGGATGCTGTTTTGGATTCTGCTTTGCTCGACGGAATTTTTTTCTCAAGTACTGTACCTACTCGAGCTCGGCCTCTGGCCTAGTTTTATTTTTTGTTAATTTTTAGCGGATTTCAAGGTGGCATTTGTGTTTCTTGCATAATTTAGAATGATCCTAAAGGTTTGAAAATTGATTTTCAAAAAAAAAAGATTTTTTTCTTCTGTTCGCTTTTTGTAGAGGTCACGCTTTGTAAATGGGGAAAAATAAATAAGAATAAAGCAGAACTGTTTTAATAGAATGTTTACGCTGAAGGAAAATCCTCTTAATGCCATTTCAGTAGTATTGGATTTTTAAAGTGATTTTTAGGTATAGAGATAAATAAAGTTTAAAGGTCTGAGCGAGTTGTTGAAAGAGCAAAAGCTTGTTTGTAAACGGTAAAGGGTCGGATATCCGAATCCAATAAATGCGCAACAATTATACCAGCTTAAGAGCGAAAAAAAAAATTATTTGAATAAGTNTATCGACTGTCGCATCTTTAGTAAATTCTAATTAAATTTTTCATTTAATTAAAAAAAAGTATACATTTAAATATTTTATTAATTTAGAATATTCTCGGATCGCGCATAATCGTATTTCATCGGTATCTCAAAGCTCGAAAACTTGTACTTCCAATTCATAACCACGATCAAGAAGGAAATCAGTGTCTGGAAATGGAAAAATTTAGGACTTTGACGTTTTATACGCCGACGTTATACCTAGTTTTCTCATTCGTCTACGTACATAAAGAGTCTGACCATTCTTAGGGTGAAATCTTTTCGTAATTATAAAATAATCTGCACGAATAATGCGATAAAAGTTGTTTTTCACTTTTGTTGAGGTTCACGTTTATGTACCTACCTACATATGTACTTCTATCTGTTCGCCATTTCAAGTGGTTCGTTTTGGAAAGTTTCATTCGTATAGATGACCCGTTTAAAGGTCTTCGTTTTAGCTAAAGCTGATACGGCTATGTGTTCGTGTGAAACGCTCAAATTATTTTCTAAAGACCGACGAACCGATAAGCAACTTTACGATTTTACTGTTTGAGAAGTTTGCTCGGCTTTACGCGTTATTCTGTGCCAGTGCTTGTGATTAGAATTAGACGAAAAAGCCCCTTTGTTTTGGCTGAATTTGGCGAAAAAAATAAAAATAAAAACAAATAAGTTTTTTTATTCATGTATACGAATAACACCACATTTTTTTTCAATTTGAAAGCTTTGAGAGTAAAATTTTTGTCGTTTTTGTTAAAATCGTTCATTTATAAAGCTTTGTCAATTCGATTTAAGAAGTTCGAAATTTTCTGCTGTCTAAATCTCACGAGATTAATTTTGAAAACACGTTTTTTAAATTACAACTATAAATAATTTATTTACATGCGTAGTTAACCAGAAATTGGGTAAATTAAATATGAAAACATCGCTTTCACATTTAAACGATTATTTTTTTACAGAGTGAAAAATTTTCAAATTATCAACACGGCGGAAATATTACTTACGCGTCTCTTTTGTTTGAGTGCCACTCGAAATGATGATCTTTTACGAGCCCAAAGGAAATTGACAGATTACAAAAGGGAAATGTTAATGAAATCCTCTTTAAGCTGTTCCCCACTAAAAGATAGTAGCCATAGCCACCATTAAAAAAAAAATACAACTTTTTCATTAACTTATTTAAATTTGAAAACGGTATATTTGTAAACATTTCGTTGCTGGTGGAATTGATGAAAAACGGCGACAGGTATTTTAAATACTTAGCTAAAAACACGCAGTCGACGAGGTTTATTATGTCACAATAGTCGTAGTCGTCGAGGTGATAATGCGTCTGCGAAACTATTCGGAACTTTTATAAGTCTCGTCGTTTCAAATCGAATGATACGCGCACAAGTTATATTATACTTTATTATCTCGAATACGAAAACTTATAAAAATTATCATTTCAGTGATGAATTTTTCAGTTCGATCGTAAAATTTGGTCCGATAGAAAAACCATAAAAAACATGGAAATGACTTTTAACTGAAACCTACTGTAGGATACTGGTACGTAGAGTCGAGCGAATGGTGCATATAAACCGATGCGATAACCGTTTCGAAAAACAGATACTAATCACGGATACAGAGCAGTAGGTATTCGATAGATGCTGAGAGAGAAACATTGTCATATTCGTGTAATGCAATGTAAATTGAAATAACGCTTAAATTATGCCATTATGAAAATGAAGTGGTTCTCAAAATACCTCGCACAACGGCGCAGTAACCTGACGTGCGAAATTTTTTCAAATCTAACGTCAGGATAAAATATAATTTCGTTACTCTATCCAAAAATGGTGAAATTTATTGACTTGAGTTCAGTGATTCTCAAAACTCACTCGAGCGAGACGATTTGTATTCGTAAAACGGCAAGCACTTTCCAAATCAAGTCGAAGTATACTTTTTAAATACCTAGATAATGTTATTTTTTGATACTCAAACTGCTTGGAATTTTTTCCAGGCCTAAGAAATTTCATTAAAATTGATACTAATTTTAGATGAAACTTACGTAGGTAAGTGTGCATATTTTAATTCAAAATTTAATTCTCATTCCTAAGAGATGAAATATTACAATGTACTGCGTATCATCTCGCCGCTTACAAATGGGTTAACCACACCGACCACTCGTACAAATTTATCGTCATTGGTTCAAAAATTTACTAATTCAGAATTTCCCAAAAATACCTCTCTCGTTTTTGTAACATTCGCTTTGCATAGCCGAGGCAAAAATTTTCAACATTAGGATCTACCACTAATTATTGCACGATTAAATGGAACTGCGGCAAACGATTGAATTGAGATTTGAGATTACCACGACACGACGTAAAACGTTCAATTTTCACTTTTGTTTAACGCCTATTCGACTAAATTATTAAGTTAGTTGGGAACAAATTTATGAATTCGAGGAAACGTTGAGTCAGGGCCTGGGCCCGTTCACTTGCCAGTGTCTCGCGAATTTTTAAATTCAGTTTTATTTCTTTGTTTTACTCAAAATCTTGGTGAATTTGGGTGGATAAAAATATATTTTTAAAGGATGTACCTAAGATTTGTGCTTGGAAAGAAATTTCGTCGAAATCTACCTCTGAAAGGTGCGGTATTATAGGAAAGTATTTTGTACCACAAGCGAATGAATTTCTGAAAAGAGCTAGAGGCAAAATGTACATTTCTTTTCAATTTTCTTATTCCTCCCCCCCCCCACAAATATATCAAGATGAAATTTTTGAATTTTTTGTATCAACTCTAGAAGATAAGAAGAAACCCTGAAAATTATTTTGCACTATTTTTCGTTGAGTATTTTTTGAAAACTTTGAACATGCAATTTATGAATAAATTTGTGGCGAATAGCCCTTTTTCTTTTATTTTTTACCGAATACGCATTATTTAGTTAGTCTAAATTATACCGCTGAAATTTTTGAAGTGAAAAAAAAATTAAAATTATTTAACCACTCGTATCGAGCCTTAACAAATACCTCAAATTTTCTAGCCCGCTCTCGTGAGAAATGCGGCATTTATGAGCGTGCTTTTTAAGTACAAGAGACGTTTAAAAAATGCAAATATAGGCTACGAACTTATTGATGAGTTGAGAATACTAAAAAAAAAAAAAAATAGTTTTCTGAGACTCAGGAGAACTGAAGCAAAGAAAATTTTATTCTTCATAAATATTAAGACCTTATGAAAACCCATGGCTTGGTGCTCTTGAGTCAAAGAGACGTAAAATTTTTTGGAATAATTCATCTACAGATATTTACTTGAGTTTGGGCAAAGCAATGTTTTTTTGTCACCTATACACCAAGCTTTTGTGATTTCAGTGGTATATTTATACTAAATGGTACATTTTCTGTGAAAAACAACCAGTGACCTTTCTTTTATTTTTATTTTTTTTTAAATGACGATTTTAAGTTTTTTAAACTTCATGAGTTGATGAAAAATAGCCTAAAAATTCCGCAAAAAATTTTCAAGGGTATCGTTGGCTTTATAGAAATTATCTCGAGAAGTGAAATTTTTATTTGTATAATTATGTCAAAAACTAAAGAATCAGCCAAGTAAAGAACACATTTTGGTCAACCCCTTCTGAAAATACATATGTACTTGTATGCAGAAGGTGTCTAAAATTTTTTGAAATTTTTTTCTCATCGTAGTTAACTTTTTTGAGTAGCGTTTGTCAAATTCTTGTAATCGAATAAAATTAAAAATGTCGTAATTTTTGGTGTAAAACTAATTTTTAAAAACTTTCTTCTAGAGGCAGAATGCTTTTTAAGTGTTCCTTATTTCTTCATTTTTTAAAAATTCCACCCTACCATGAGATGAGTTTTTCAAGAACGTGTTGTTCGTTATAAAATAAGAGCAAAGAGTGAAAAAAATACCAACGAACTGATTTTAATGACTTCTTTTCGCGTTGGATACGTAGAAACTTTTGGATTTTTGTACGGATTTAATGGACTGTGTAAGTTCAATAAAACGTGAAAAATATAAATCCAATACGAATAATATGACACGAAGAAAAAACGAAATACCCCTATTACAACAACATTGATTTAAAATTATCTTTAAAAAATGCCTCTCTTCAATTCCATACATTTTTTTTTTTTTGTAATTTTCACGAATTTACTTCTGCTCTCTTACGTTGAAAAAATCTTTGTTTTTCTCCCGGATAATACATTTTCAATAAATTACTTTTAAGCCCAAATCTTGTCTATTCTTTGTGTCGCATGCCGAGTGCCGCTAGTATATTATCATCTAAAAATAACTTTACGCCAGTATGATCGTAGGGGAAACGGTGTTAACTTTTTCAAAAGAAAAGTGTCGTATTTTTCAAACATTGAAACATGGTGCAAGAGTAGTTCCGCCGTATCGCGTACCTACCAAGAAAGAAAAATCATTCTGAAAGAAAATAGCAATCATGTAAAAATCTCCGAGCCAAATTCAACAAACGTTTTTACCGTAGGTTTTTGCGTTAATGCGTAAAATACCTCTTCTTGCTTAGCGTAGCCGGCGGAAAAGCAACTCGAAAGTAGATATTAAAATCGTAGATAAATGTGTTTGCATCAAACGACTAGTATTTTTCAATCAAAAGGCGCTGGCAAATTTGTTAAATGAGAAGCCAAAAACGCCAAAAGGTAACTGAGATTTCAAATGAAAGTCATTCGTTATCGATTTAAACGTTTAGATTTGTTGCTTTCATGTATTCGTACTTGAAATGAGGTATAAAAGCCTGATAAAATATTTATTCCATTCGCTAAACATTTTCTTAAACAATTCCCAATCTGTCGATCTTTTCGTTCAAATAAATGATACTCATCAGCATACTATGGCTTGAGACTCGATCCGTAACTTAAAAACCAACGGTAACTCGGTACAAATGTACCTTCTCAACCGTTGTGCATGGCACGTAAGTATATACTAGTGCAAATATTAGCATGTAGGTATTCTAGTTCGTCTCTTGTTTATGGTACACAAATTGACAATCAATTTGAATACCACTCAATTACAATGATCTGTAAAAATATCCAATGCGTATTGAAGTGACACTCGTACCTGTGCAGGATTTATCAAGAGCTGGTAATTATTGAAATAAACCCTAAATCAAACTCGAGCTCGACGCGTGTTACGACGAGTGATTTTAATTCAAATGTCATGTCATCGAAAGATATTTGAAAGAAGTGGTAAGCTGCGAGAAGTTTCAAATTCGTACTTCCTTTCCCCCTATCACTCTCTGATCCCGAAACGAACATTCTTTTTTTCTTTTACCGTGGCCTTTTAATTTTCTCATTTTTACTTGACTGACAAGCAAAAAATTATTCATTCTCACCTTTTCATCGTATCTTTTTCGCTAAATTTAGTTCAAGGCTTAGCATAGAATTTTTTACATCTTTTTTCTCGTGTACGTAATATTTGCGATGTTCCATTTATAATTTTATTTCAAAGTGTGAAATATTTTTTTTCGGCGTCTTTTATGTTGAGACACGTCCTTTGAAGTAGAAACGTGATACCGCGTTGCGATATTATTACGATATTATCAAAAAGTGCTCCGAGGGAATCGGGGTTAGTGTTGGAACTGCTGAAATGTTTTTTATTTTTTTTAAATTTTTCATTCAGTGAATATTTTTTTTGAAAGAGTTTAAAGTCAGCGACATCTAAATACGTAATTTTTTTTCACTTGGTATTATTTTTATCTTACTTTTTAGCGTTTCGGTTGAACAGGGATTCCTAAAAAAAACTATAAGTTTTCACGTAAAATTTATTTTGTAACTTTTTTTATTAGTTAAGAATCATACCCCACCTCGAAAAGCCATAACTCAGCCTCCTCGGATAATAGGGAACCAAAAAAATTTTTGGAACGTTCTCAACTCACTAGCAAACGTTGTGGGGTAGAGACAATTTTTTCATGTTTCTTTTTTTTTTCTTTTTTTTTTTTTTAATAAAACTTTGCGGATACCGTCGTTTTTATAGGAGCTACGCATGTGTCGAAAATGCGAGTTGGTTTGGGCTCAGTGCTGATTTACATTTTTTCTGGACTTTTACAAAATGGCCGTTCAAAATTTTTAAAATTCCCGAACCCGACGAAAAATAACTCGAGAAAATTGGAATAAAATTTATAAAATTTTTCCGGCTTGAAATTTATCATAAAAAACTGAAATTTTATTTTTATATGGAGAAATATGAAAAAACCGTTTTGAAGCTAATTCCAAATCATTTGCAGTGGGGTTTCAATCACCTTCAAAAATTTTTCGCGTTTTAATAACAAATTAAATCATTTCCGGTATTCCTATACTTGCTCATAACTCATTATTCCTGCATCACTCCCTATGCACATTTCGGGGAGAAAAAAATGTATATTTTCCAACATATCTACCTTGGGGTGTCATTGAAGAATTATGATATTCTCAATCTGGAAGGAGAAATTCGCCATTTTTCTCTGCGTATGCTGTGTACATCTACATACCTGACATACATTAGTTTCATTACGGAACGCTCCTCGAAGTTGCATTAGTGTTTCTATTTTCGTTTTTTACGGCGAACTGAATATGCAATTTATTCAACATCAATTCTTTTTTTTATGTACTCAACTACTCATTTTGTGCTCACATGGTGGAGTGGAAGGATTCGTTCAGCGGTTATTTTTAATTATATAATTCTGACTTTTTTGATTTGAAAATCACTTTTATAGATATAAATTCCAAAATACTTATACATACGTGAACATTTTCATCATGTTTTTAAACTGATAATTTTTCACCTTCGTTCCACTGATCTTCCGCGCGGTAACAGCTATACATTGTAAAAAAATACCCACATAGCGACACAATGAAAACCATATCGAAGCAACAAGCTGGTAAATTTACCTGACCAGGATTTCTTTTTACTCCTATCCGCTCTATAAATTAC
>JAAOIU010158351.1:463-11517 GCA_018107765.1 Hypogeococcus pungens | reverse complement strand
GTATGTCTATGGATATTTCATTAGAATACATAACGAGCATTTGCTCGAGGCTAACTTCGAACCTCGGTACTTGGATTTTTTTTTTTTTAAAAGCTACACCTTTAATTATTACCCTCGCTCATTAACTAAACATAAACGTATAGAAACTGGAAAGAATTTATAAAGCAAACGTTTTCTATTCATTATATAATTGCTACCGTGTGTCCAGCTATTGGTTCAACGTACAACTAAGTATAGGTTCTCCAAGTTTTTATACAAAGTGTCCTGTGAAATATCAGGTTTATGTCAGCCACGGGCAAGAAAAAAAAATCCAACGAAAGAGCAATACTGATTTGAGTTTTGCAAGTTTTAAATTCGGCTTCTTAGTCTGACGCATGACGTGAGAAAGTTCACGTGACTGACGAATAAGGAAAGGTGAAACTGAAAAATGAAAGTTTGAAATAACTTATTTTCTTCAATCATTGGTAAAAACAGTTGGATTTTGAGAAATTTTTCTCAAATTAATATGACACGTGAACTTTCACGCCAAGACTGGGAAAAGCAAATAACAATTTTTTATTTCGAAAAAAAAAAAATCAAATTTCTCTACCAACTTTTGTCAGAACATTTGAAAGTTTAATTCTCGTTATTGTTTTGGAAGATTGAAAATATGTAATCTATGTATTTGACTTGTTACGACTTTTTTATTGAGAAATGCTTTCAGAAAATCTGACGCTTCCTATCGAGCGAATCAGTCGATGAAATAAAAACAAAACCTGCATAAATTTTCGTGGAATTTATTCACAGCCCAACCCTAACCTACTCGTTGAGAATTTCTTCTCATGCGGCGAAATTCACCGAATCCTCGCCGCGTCTCTCTGTGTTGCCGTGCGAGATCATCTTATCTGTACAGTCGGGTTACATTGTTTATTCAACGCAGCACCTGGTGTTGAAATTTCATCGTGTATTGTGGAAAACAAAATCTACTTCGGTGCTTTCTCGCTATTTAAATTACATATTCCCATTTCAAACGTCTGAAAATTTTGTGTCCGTCTGGTTGACCGGTAGATATAAATTCGACTCGTATATTCTACCGTCATGTTATACCTTACTTGTAGCCATCATCATAGTCATCATCGTGCCGTCCATTTTGCCCCCCCTCTCGAGTTGCGCCGGAAAACTTACGAACTGGTTAGTGTGACGTGCGTATACGCGAAAAACTGAAAGAAAGGAGAACCTAAGCCCGCACTTCGAAGTTGCTCCCGTGTTCTACGACAAATGAGTACGTTATGTACTCCTCGATCACGACCGATTGTAAAGCTTATTTTTTCGAACAATGAAACCGGTTGCAAAAAGTGTACGGATGAGGTTGTACGTAACGGGAAAAGAGGAACTAGCGAAGCAGTGAAGAGAGGGCGTGGTGCAGAGTATCGAAAACAATATGTAATATATTACGAACTTGGTACCTACCCATACGTGCATCTTTTTGAGCCAGGGCCGTGCAGAGAAAAAGGAGGGCCCGGGGGAAATTGCAAGTCTGCTAAATTTTTTTAGGTCCTGAGAACTATTGGGAGCTTACGAAAAAAGTGGGGCCCCCATGAAAAAAGTGTAGCCCGAGGTAAAATACCCCCTTCCCCCTCCCCCCTCTGCACAGGCCTGTTTTGAGCTCAGATAAATACCTACATATATGTGTGAGATTTTTCTTGATATTTTTTAAAATGTTTTTTTGGTGCCCGTACACGCATTTAATAGGCGCGGATGCGTCGCGTATTTCACCTATCTATGTACTTCTTGTCATCATTCTCCTCTCTCGTCATTCGTAGTACATTATATTCTTAATGTGATAGGTACGTAATACGTACTGCATACATGCGTCTGTGTGTACGTATACCGTTTCTATGCGTACAATATAAATAACTCGTTACATCATGCGGAGGCAACGTCGGGTGATAGAGCACAGCACACGACTGTACCGATACCGTCGACGACGTCGTCGTCGTCTCCGTCTCATCGTCAGCGATCACCGTGGTACTCAGTTCATGGATACATGCCGGGGAAAGTGGGGCCCGAAGGGAATGAAGCACTAGTCGTACCGCTTCGGCACCGGCATCGCCGTATCTTCGTTGCACGTCTCGTACGCGTACAATCAATGTACATACTCGAAAAGACGTCGACATACAGGCTGCCGTGCTCGTCGAGAATCCAGCAGCTGGATGAGGTGGTACTAGAAGCGCGACTCGGCCAGCCGTAGCGAAAATTTTATTAATTGAGCCGACGAGAGATTAATTAAAACGCGACAAGGCGTGTTGGTAAGGAGATTTTAGAGTTTGCATTCGCACATACGTACTACACAAACTTGGATAAATTCGTCGAATATAGAAAACCAACGTGATTCACGCCAACTGGTCGAGACGCGCACGCACTCTTCAAAAGCTGCGTCGCGCAGCTACAATGAAAAATATCAAACCGGTTTGCAAGTTTTTCCTCGATCCCGGTTCGCAGGTAACTTTTAACCTTCAACTCGTTTGAGAGGTGAAAAAGCAACCATCCGCCTGTACCACTGAAATTAAAATAAGTTTTCCTATTGTTTGTACGCTGGCTGGTCAAAATTACCCGAGCTCTGTGAGCAGGATGGTTGATTAAAAGAGTTGAAAAATTTCGTGATTTATCGCCTATTGCACTCCTCCCACATGTCCGAAGTATTAAGATTTATACACCGCGAAGCCAAGTACACATACCTAATAGCGAAACTTAATTACGATTGTAATACCTTTACAAACGTGACTGCGAAAAAAAAATCATTGTAAAGCCTATATAACTTACTCATTTTCACGATACTTACATACATAGTATACGTAGAGACCTACATATACGTAGGTACGATGATATCGAACGTTATATAACTTGGAACGTGTTCTGTTCTATCTTCCTTTTTTTTCACCAATTACAACAAAGAATAATTATAGATGCTGTGAAATCGTTCCAGATTCTAGTCAGATTCATCCATACAGACGTTATATCGCCGGTACGGTACCTCTTGAACGGGTGTTTCAATTTTATCGTGTACGTCTGCGTATAGTATACATTTTTACCAACGACGGTCGTAATAACTGGCATTAGTGGCGTGTTACATGTATTTGTAGTTGTAGCCGTCTTTAGAGTATTCGTGTACAGCGAGGAAGCGTATATGTACTTATTTTGTAAAATGAGTGTGAAATATCATTGTAATGACGCCGGATTGTTCCCTTCCCTATGTAATAGGGCTTTGATGGTTTCGGTTCATTGAAGTTGGTGTGTTTTTTTCGCATTATTACGTGAAAATTGAACATTAAAATATATGTAAGGTTGGAACCGGTTAATGAATTGGAATGATGAAACGTTGTGACAAAACAATAAGAGTGTGATACTTGGACTAGAGTGAAAGTTTAGTTTGGATGTGATTTCAGTACATCTACCAGAATTTTGAAATTTCGGCTTTAATATTTTGACTTTGATTTATTTTTTTCAAATGTGGTCGATAAAAAAATTGTTTTTGTATTGTCTTTACTCTGCTTCGATACTGTGAAACTGATTCGGAGAAAATCGTCAATTTTGACAGTTGTAAATTTTTTNAACGCTATACGACTACCTTCGAAAGATTTGTCAATTTTTCGTGACTTGAAAAAAAATTTCCCACTATGTAGGTTTGATAGAAAAGGGGAAAAATAGCAGAGGAACGTAGAAAAAAATCTGTGTGGATTTTATGGGTTTTTTGAGAGTGGAAAAAAGAGACATTCCCTTCAACTGCATGGAAAAAACGACATTTTGTGGTTGTGTGAACTCCGCGAATTTTTCATTTTCACCAGTGGAAGGGGTAGTGGAGAAAATTCGACACTTTTTTACCAGCTAAAATAACTAGCGAGATACACGCTCGAGCATATTAGCAAAAACTTACCACACTATAAAAGCGTTTATTGTCACGAAGTTGAAGTTTTCACGAGCCTCTAGCGAACATATATCGAACGCATTCAGAAAGTTGATGGCAAGTTCAGAAAATACCTACAGCTTACCTCTGGAATTGGAAATTGTCTTACAAGCAACGTTACTCGCCACACGACACATTTTACGTACTATATAGTTTATCCAGCATTAAAAAAAATAGGGGAAAAGGTACTCGAGTAATCTTGGTGGTATGTTTGTTTTAAAAGAAAATGAAATTTTTCGAAGGAGAAGTTAAGTACGAATGGTAGGTGTAGGTACGATATCGCGTGATTATCTACTTGGAGACTTCTTTTATTCGTTGTTATTATATCTCCTAATGTGTTTCGTGATTATCGCTAGAAGCTTGCATTACGGCGACGGCGGCGTGCTAGATTCGAGGTTCAAAATTTGTAAAACGTTTGAATATACGCAACGAATTTTAACGGTTTTATGTGCAAAGCTTCATCACCTTGAGCTACTACCAAATGTATGTACATAAAGCACGAGGAATCGGTACCAAAGTCCTCGTATGCTCGTAGGTTTAAAATTAAACGCGCAGTTTATATTTTTTGTCACCTAATAACGCTGTGAAGATGTACGCTTCCTACAGATGTACAGACATTTGAAAAAACAGCGTTATTAAATCAAAATAGGATACTGGGGAAAGTTTCTCAACGTAATGTGTAGATAATTTGATAACATTGTAATTTTTTTTCTTCTTCTTTTTTGCAGAAAAATTGTACATAAGATTTGACGAATATATAAGCAAATCGTATAAGAAATATGTCGGCGGTGAACACAGAAAGCATTCCACCGTCTCATACCAACGGCGTAATCGAAGACGGATACGACGACGATGATAAAGCGAAAGTTAGACCCGCCGATATAGACGCGGTAAGTGGGGGGGGGGGAGGATAAGGGTGTATTTTCATAAAAAATACTATTCTTCATTTTCGTTTAATCTTCAAGTACACGATATGTTGTGCTCTGAAAATGAATACGAAACTGAATATGAAAGGAAGCTGGTAATTAATGCCGCTTTTTAAGTACTTCTAATGAGGTATTTAAAGTTTTAAAAATAGGTACTCCAGGCTGTGGTGATTTGTCTGAATGTTTGATTTGTGTAGAATTTTCGTTAAGGGGTCGAGAGCAGCGGTGTGGTGGTGCCCGAAAGGAAGACGCAGGCGGGGTCTTGGGTTATTTTAAAGTATTTCGGATAAGATTTATGGTCAGCGCAATCGTACATCAGATGAATACTCTATCACATTTGAGGAAATAATCCAAATCCAGACTGTTTGCGAGAAGTTTGTGAATTTTTGAATTTTTTTTAGGAGTTTTTGGATCGAATAAATTTATTCCAATTTAGGCGGTGAATAAAATCGAGAGTTTCGGTGACGAATCATTTTTTCGCATGGTGAGAGGAACGAAATTTGTTTTTTTTTNAGATAAGGTTAAGTACCAACGTGCGTAGTTATCAGAAAGGCAATTATTCTCAGTTACTCGGACTGCTGTTAAGTCTTGTCAAAAGATAAACCGCGTCTGATTCGGTTGCTCGAGCTAATATTTCAAGATCGCTTAAGGTCAAAATTCAAATTCCATCGAACGTCGAGGTACAATGAAAAATTGATCTGGTAACGGTTTTACCAGCGAAAGATGACCTAACGACCTTGGGAATTGGCGTGGAGTTGAACCGAGTAAAAAGTGGTCGGTACGAAGTTGTGTGTGCCGGCTTGTTCTTCTGTTTTGGACCAATTCATCGAAGATGAGGCGAATTTGTACAGCGCAGAATTAAAATGATGAATTTAAGACGATTTTTTTCGCTCTTTTGCAGGATATGCGTGAAATGGAACGGCGAAAACGAGTAGAATTAATCATGAATAGTCGATTATTTAGAGAAGAACTCGAAAGGATTATAGAATCACAAATGAAAGCTGGCAATAATTCGGCAGGATTATTGCAACAGATATCCGACATGGTCGGCTCGAGATATAGTGGCGTTAGCAATCACCTTTTCAGAAGTAAGTATCGTATGTATGTGTGTAGACTGTAGACCTGCGCAAACGTTGCACATATTAGTGCTCGTACAATGTACGTAATGAATAATTTGTACCTGCGGAGTAATAATAGTATTTATAAGCGTCTTGGTAGTCGAAATAATTTCACTGTTTGGTTTGTGGGGAGAAAAAAATTAAACGAGTATGTGCTCTCTACTAGACGAGAATCAGTCTAGTGTTCTTTTCAATACCTACTAATTATACGTACGCGGTATGATTATCCTCCAAAAGGTACGCTTCATACACGTGCTGGAAACACTAACACGTGCTGCGGTAAAACGTATTTATTTGTATAATGAAATTAACGTATTTTTTTTTCTCTCGAATAGATGCCAGTTGTGTTGTTCCCATAAACGATATTCGAGGCGTCGAATCGATGGGATATGTAAAAGGCGAAAAATTTCTAAGATGTAAATTGGCAGCGTTGTTTAGATTGATAGATTTATACGGATGGACTCAAAATATCTATAATCATGTTACGGTCAGTTGCT
The DNA here is from genome assembly GCA_018107765.1 of Hypogeococcus pungens. Classification (NCBI taxonomy): domain Eukaryota; kingdom Metazoa; phylum Arthropoda; class Insecta; order Hemiptera; family Pseudococcidae; genus Hypogeococcus; species Hypogeococcus pungens. The sequence goes on along the minus strand of JAAOIU010158351.1, from coordinate 5,033 downwards.
ACGTATTGCATCTACGTATGTACTACAATATTTAATATTTCGTTCCTTTGGTCGTGGTCGACGTCGAATCCAAGGTACTGTTTATTTACTCATGCAGTGTGGTTGTAATCGGTTGCACACTTTAGCCTTATCAGTAGTGGTAATGTAGTTGCTGATACTTTTCCAGTGACGTCACTCGAATTCATTTACATTTTACGATAGTACTGGTTCGATTTGAAAATAAAAATATCAACATTATATGAATCAGTGGGTTCGCGGTCCATTTGGATTAATGAAGGGCTCGTGAGAATTAATTACATGTGTATTTTCGAGTAGGAATTTCCGTTCCGTTCCGGTATCGGATGACTGCATGAGCCTCGAGGTTTGATTATAATTACCCTCTTGCCTAAGGTTACGCTTATGCAGTAGTAACGACTGCGGCTATCGCCAATGCTCTTCAGTTTTTTAAAAAATAGATACGGGCAGTTGATAAGGTGCAGACCTTGGTGTTAGGATCGATGATCATTCGTGTTGTAGTTCGACTTCGTATAGACTTGAAGTACTATAGATTCCAACGTTCTACTAAAATGATAACCTTTAAACCTTCAACTTGAATTGATGCTAATTAGCATGCACCATGTTGGGACATTAGTACGAACAGTTGTATTATGGATGTTTCGTTGCTCACCCACGTACCAGCTCTGTTCTCGAGATCGACCACGTCGTCGCCTTGTCTTTGTAAGATAAGAAGAAAGTGTACATTTTAGTATGCGTAGAATGCGTTCGAAAGCAGGGTAGGAATATTAATAGTTGGTATTCTTTCCCCGAAGTAGATTGGGTGTGGTAAAGAGGGGTGTTATGGATATGGTACCGTATAAAGTGACGATGCATAGGTGATGAAATTTCAATCGGTGAGAATAGTTCTGAAAGGTCTAGAAATAGAGAGGTGGTGTAAAAAGAAAAAGTATCGATGAATGAGAACACGCTGTGAGATTCACGTACCGTCCTGCTTTCAATTTTTTCGGTGATCAAATTTTCAGAATTGATGACTTATCGAGAGGCAGATCAAAAATCAGTTGATTTTTAGGAATTGAAAAAAAAAATTCGAAGTCGAGAAAATAATTAATTTTTCAGAATTCTAAATCAAACCGCATTGTATGTTCTCCATCACGTGTTTCGTCGAGCATGTGTCATTCGCACTTTTCTTTCCTCGTTGAAAACTTTCAACCGTAAAAGAATCGCGGTAGTATTCTATTTGTTCAGTTGAAAAATAATCGTCGATGCGTATTGCGTACTAAGGTGAGAGTGAGAAAAAATTAAAAAAACATTGTTGCGATACATAAAGTTGAGTGATTTTGAAAAGACTGCAAAAGAGAGAGGAAATTATTGTGTGGAAAAAAGTCTCGAGGTAAAATCGAATTTTTTATTTCATTTTTCGTCTCTATATTGATGTTTTTTTTGGGAGTGGGGATGTTGGGCTATCCTATTCGTAACGTGAATCGAAAAAACGATTAGATTAAAATAATTACGAATTTTGAATTATTCGAAACGAAAATTGAAAAAAAGTTTTTAGTCTGGTCAGACAAGCGCGGATAACTCGAACGATCAATCTTTTTATTTCTACGTTTTACAAAATTAACGAAACGATTATTTCGAATACGAATGAACTTCACGATCCCTTGGCGTTGAGGAAACGTTGGCTTCTAGCCAGTCGGGCCAATCTGAAGTGATTCGAATATAAGTAGGTGGTAAATTACGAGTTGATAATGTACAGAGCTCCGATACGAAGAATATTTCGAGCGAGAGGGAGAGCGAAAAATGAAAAATAAAAATACTAGCAACGCTTTTTATTTTACGTAATTAAAAATCGACCGATGTCTGAGAATAAGTATATAACCACTGCACGAGTAAATGGTAAACAACTAGGCCAAAGTGATACGAAATTTAATCGTATCGAAAGATTACCAATTTTTCGTTTATTTGCAGGCTCGTTTGAGTCAACAAGAAGAGCATTTTTTAGTAAATCCGTATGGATTATTGTATAGCGAAGTAACAGCCTCGTCGCTGGTCAAAGTTGATATGCAAGGAAACGTAATCGAATCAGGAACGACGAATTTTTCGGTCAACGTGATGGGATTCCAGCTACACGCTGCCATATACGCCGCACGGCCGGATCTCAAATGTATTATACACATACATACGCCATCTGTCATAGCTGTATCGTCCCTTAAAGATGGTCTGCTGCCGATTTGTCAAGAAGCCGCTGTCATCGGCGATATTAGTCATCATTCTTACATCGGCATTCCGAACGATCCCGAAGAACGGGACAAGATCGTCAGAAATCTAGGACCAATTAATAAAGTAAGTCGTTTTGGCTCAGTTTAATTAGAGAAAGTTATGGGAAAATACGTGCGAATTTTTTTGAACATTTTTGCCCTTACCAATTGCAGGTTATTTTTTTGACAAACCATGGCGCATTGTGCTGCGGAGAAACGATCGAAGAAACGTTTTTCTACGCTTATAATACAGTAAATGCCTGCGAAACTCAAGTAAATATGCCAAAATTCTGTGGTAGATTTCTTTCGAAGATGTAAATTTTTTTACGATTTTAATTAAATTGATTTTTGTGTCCGACAGCTAAAAGTATTACCTTTGGGTAAAGATAACGTGGTGCTTCTGTCAGACGAGATGAGAAAATCGATGTACGACGCGGCCAGAAAAATGCCCGATAGTATTGCGCCTCCTGTATCGAACGTGCCTTCTGCCACCGCAGCTACCGAAAAAAGATGGCGTATCGGCGGTCTGGAATTCGAAGCCTTGATGAGGATGTTGGATAACGCGGTAAGAATCCCGTCCAAACCCGTCCATCCGATCAGCGGAAGGGAAACAACCATTAAATAATTTATAAATAACGATTCTAACCTATCGCCTTACAAGTGTTCATTATTAATCGCGATTAATTTGTTGCCGCGTGTTTTTGATATCGATATTACCTCACGGTAAATTATTACCGCTGTACAAGAGTTGATTGCCTCGATAATGAGCCCGATAAACGACGAAGTCGCGCGAGCGATGTTTATCTTGTTACGAGTGGCGCACGCTTACGAGTTTTTTTTTCTTTCTTCCCAATTTATATAGGGTTTCCGAACTGGTTACGTGTACCGGCAGCCGTTGATAAAAGGCGAATTGCCGCGTCCCAGAAATGACGTCGAAGTGCCACCAGCCGTTTCGTCGCTGGGATACTTGCTAGAAGAAGAAGAGTTATACAAGGGGTACTATTTTGAAATTTTTTCCTTCGAAAGCGAAAATAAGTTCACGCTTTTCTCATCGGTCGATTATTCTTTCAGTCAATGGAGAAAAGCGTTCGGAGGTAAAGGAAACGACCGCATTAGATGGTTGAACTCCCCCAACGTTTACCAAAAAGTCGAAATCCTGGAAACCGGCACCACGGACCCGAAGAAGATTACAAAGGTAGAGACCATCGCTTTCGGTGGAACTCAAAATTAAATATTTTAGTTACGCTAGTAATAGGTAAACGATAATGGTGGCTATTACATTATCGCGAGAGTTTTGATATAGGCTACGTTAATAATCAAAACCATTAGACGCACGAGTATTTCGAAGGAAAATTGTCTAATTTTTCTGTTTCACATTCTTCTTTTTACTTTTTTTTTTCTTGGAATGCAAATTCCGAAGCGCTTCTTTATTAAGGCAAACATTTCTTAGGTCAATTTAGCTTGTAAGTAAGGGGGTTTGGGCGGAATTTTTCCGCTAGATGCGGTCTAAAATAAAAATATGCGAAGGGAGGTGATACCAAAGGGTAGTAAAGAAATTCATCTACGTTTTAAAATTTCTATGATAGAAAAAAAAACGTTCGCTATTTTATTATTTTTTATCGTAAGTTATGGTTTAGATAAATTAATTTTTTTCCCATTATAATGTTTTAAAATATTCACCAGAAATGTGTTTTATTCATAGTATGCATTGCTTGTGTGCTTTTTATATAAATGACATTACAAGAATTGTGCATTTTAAAAATGAATTACAAAAGTTAAATATTATCGAGCATTTCTGGATTTTTATTTTCTTCGTATCTTGAATGAAGATGAGGATCGTTCGAGAGCTCGAAGGGAATTGAAAAAATTGCGGATTTGTTGCTTTTGATTAGAAATTTCTTTTAGGTGGTATTTGGGGTTAGTTTCGTTTTTGGGTATCGCATGTACAATTTTTTTTTTCTTAAAATTAATTTTAAAAGTAGACGAATTAGGTACGAAGTGATGGAAAGCGAGATTTTGATGCGTGTATTTTTATCCTAAAAATTAGATCAAGTTGACGAATAGCTCTTGTAATTGAGGAAAAAACACGTCAGAATGATTTCATTTCGGTGATCAAAAAATTTGTCAACTTGTTCTCAACTGGTTGGAAAACCTGCATGATGATTATCATTTATTAGTTGTTTAGTTTATTTTCTTGTACTGCACGAACTTATTTCGTCAGTTTTTCTTTTTATATTTTTTACTTCATAGTTTTAATTTTACATGTAGTTTTATCGTAGTTTTTTGGCGTTGATTTTAATTTTGTTAGTTTTTTT
>JAAOIU010157991.1:6401-23575 GCA_018107765.1 Hypogeococcus pungens | reverse complement strand
AAAAAAAAAAAAAAAAAAAAAAAAAAAAAAAAACAAAAAACAAAAAAAAAAAAAAAAAAAAAAAAAAAAAACTCCCTTTCTACGCTGTTTTTTCGCAGTCAAATTCGTCAAAAAAAAATAGATAGAAAATACTTAGCAATAGACCGAATGTTTTAATAATTACATGCACGTCGGGGTATGTGATCCGTCCGTAGGTTCTTGGCAAGTGCCGCCGTTGAAGCAATAATGCACACAAGTCGACCACACGTTGCATCTACTGCCTATCCAGTTTGACTTACAATGACAGAACGGTCCCTTTTCTCCATTCAAGCACAGACCATTATTGTGACAGTAATCTTTACACGTAATTTGATTATCGTTCGATTTGATCTCGCAGTCGACTCCAGTCCATGGAGAGGGACAGCTAAAAACCGCGTAGAATATACGTTCACAAGAAATACAGATCGTTAAAAAAAAATTCTGCGAAATTACAAACCTGCAGTAAGATCGGCCGTTGATTTCGTGGCATGTACCACCATTGGCACATTGACCATGCTGGCAGCGTCGACTACGACATTCGTTGGGTATATCCATAACATCGCAGTAACAATTCGAGTCTCCCTTGGCGCAAGTACAATTGCATAGGTTCGTTTCGCAGCGTCGACCAGTGTATAAAGGTGGACACATACACAACACGTCTTTCGTAGTTACGCTGCATGTTCCTGTTGATAAATGAGGCAGATTAAGAATTAATTCAGTGGTTTGAAAAATTTATAAAATTTTCGGCGAAATTAACCTCCGTTCAGGCATAGATCTTTGCAAGCATTTTGGTCGCATCTTTTGCCAGTGTAACCTGGAGGGCAAATACATTTCGGTCCGCTGTCCATCAGACGACAAGAACCCTAAAAAAATAATCGTCGTTAGAGAATGGATAAATTGGTGACTTTTTTCTCATTCATTGAATTTTTTTTTACCTTTTTGCAATAATTATCACATTTTGATACGTTACAGACCGTTCCAGAATAACCAGGCGAGCAAATACATTTTTTAACGCTATCTGAAATCTTGACACAAGTGCCACCATTTTGACACCTGAGATCTAAGCATTGCTCGCAACGAGTACCTGAAATATTAATTTATTAATTTTCAAGAAATATTTTTTAGCGTGGATTCGATCAACTTACCGGTGAATCCTTCTTTACATTTGCACGTGGTTGGCACCTGAGGCTCGCATTCGCCGTCGTTTAAACACAAGCTACATTGTTTTACCGGAATCTCGCAATTGTTACCAGTCCAGCCTTGTTTACAAATACACTGAAACACGAAAACGTAAAATTTTCTTTAGACTAACGACGGATTTCGTAATTAACATTTTTCTTGCGAATTACCTCGCTCCTCGTGGTACTCTTCAGTTCCACGAAACCATCACCGCACATACAGTTCCGTTTTTGGCCTCCAAAAGCGGTAAAACAAATGGAATTATTTTTAGGGGGTGGTTTCGATGTGAAATTCATCTCTAAAAATTGAAAATTGATTAGAGAATTTTTTCAAAGGGTTGAGTAAGCAAAATGGCATAACTTACCTCGAGGAATGTGTTTATTTTCCTGAAAGATGGATAAATCGGTGATACGAGATGATCCTATTTCCAAAACGGTGAAATTATCATTTCCGAATTTATTAATTTTGATTATGTTGGATTTTTGATTTAATGCGACGTAAAGGAAATCTTCGAAGACGTCGATTCGGTAAGGTTTCATTCCTAAATTTGAAAAATATATATGTGCATATAATAATAATTTTAATTTCAAAACTTTAATTTTCCAAGTGAATTACGTACCGGTAGAAAATTGATAAACTAATTGTCGATTCGATCCGTCAAGATCGATGCATTCTATACACCTAAGCTTATGATCAACCCAGTATAATCTCTTGGCAGGGTAATCGATGGTCAAAGCCATTGGCCAATAGATGTTTTGCGTAATAAAATGTTTCCTGTTTGTGCCATCGGTTCCAGCCACCTCGATACGAGCTTGTTTGCCTAACTCAGACCAGTAGAGTTGCCTGAAAGAAGACGTAGTAATCGTATTGAATTTTCAAAAATTTATCGAAGATCGTTTTGAATAAATTCCTACCCTCTCATTGGATCGATAGCTAAATCTTTCGGTTTATGGAGGTCTTTGTTAAATAAGGTAGTCTTGTATCGCCCTTTGGTTGTACACGCCATGATAGCCTGATGAGCTGTGCTGGTCTCGATCCAGTATACTATTTTACTAATCCAATCAACAGCCACACTTTGGACTTCTCCTTCGACGTTGATCTATAAAACATTATTCAATTTCAATTTTACAAATTTTCTCGTTGGTTTAATTTTTGATTTTACGGGTCATTTAGACTCACCAATGTTAACCCCGTATTATTGAACGATTTTTTGTTATAGCCTTCGAAACTGATGGCGTCGAACGAAAGCGGTGTTACGAATATCGTATTGTCTTGCTTATTAGTCCAAAATATCAATGATTCGTTTTGAGACATCATAATATCGTACGTTTCGACTTTACTGGCGGTTTTCGAAAGGGATAATTTTTTTATGAAGTTATCACTAGCTCTATACGGATCTACTATTCCGAAATCGGACTCCATAGCGACGGTCAAATAAGCCGGATTACCTGCGAAAAGTATCATCGTCGGTCCTCGACAATTCATCGAAGAATATTTCAACTTACTGATAAATATCTGTTTTTAACTTTACCAATAGCATGGCACGTCCGTTGATCCATTGGAAATAGGGTATATCCAGGGGCACAGCGGCAATGAGCAACGTTTTTCTTCACGAAACATTCTTGAGAGCAATTACCAAACCTACAAGTACATTTTTCTTCGTCCGAGTTGTCTCCGCAATCGTTTTGCCCGTCGCAGATTAATGATCTACTGACGCAGTGGTTATTATCGCATTTGAACAGCTCGTCCGGACAGTTTCCGACTGATTTACAAGCTTCGACGTTTTCGTCTGAGTTATCACCGCAGTTGTCTTTACCATTGCAGACGGCACTTTGCGAGATACATTTATGATTTAGACATCTGCAAAGAGTTGAATTTGAAATGAGCGAGAGGCGTCGGACGGAAGTGCACTGGTTGGAAATTATTTTTACCTGAATTTACTCGGCGCGCAAACACGATGCTCACAGAGGGATTCCCATTCATCACTTTGGTCGCTGCAGTCGAATTCGCCATCGCATTGCCAAGAATCAGGAATACATTCTGATGAGTTACATTTGAACTGTTCGTGCGTGCAGTGCACGGGACAGTTTAGTTCGTCGCTAAAATCAATACAATCTACAACTCCGTCGCATCTCGATTTTCTGAAATGTTCGAAGGACCGTTGAAATAAAATCATCGGTAGATATACAGCTCGAGAAACGATCAACTCACATTGGGATACATTTTGGTGGTTTGGAACATATAAATTCATCCGCAGAACAGGTAACGTGACAGTTTGACTCGTCTTCTTTATCATGGCAGTCGAAGTGTCCGTCGCAAAGTGAGCTATTATTGATACATTTTCCATCGGAACATCTGCGAAAAAAATTTCAAAATAAAAATCGTATCAAACGTTGCTTCTACGTATTTATTGTGACATAAAAATTACGTACTTGAATTCAGAATCTGTACAATTTCTCTTAGGACAATTGATTTCATCAGAATGATCGCCGCAATCGTCTTCCAAGTCACATTTCCAACGCCCGGGAATACACCTGATGAAAAATGACGTAATTTTAATATCGAACCGTCGAATAAATCAAACGCTGAGGCATCCTCCTTACTTGTTATTAGCACATTTGAAATAAGTAGGATCGCAGGTTCGATGATGACAACTTTCCGGTTCGTCGTCACCGTCGGGGCAATCCTTTTCACCGTCACATACCCAAGACTCCATGATGCATCTGCCACTTTTACAACGCTTCAGATTCCCAGTACACGTATTCGATTCGCAATCGACTTCATCGCTACCGTCTGGGCAATCTTTGCTGCCATCGCAAACGTGCACAAAAGGTACGCACTTGCTTGTCTTTTTACACTTGAACTAGAAACAATAGTAACAGATCAAATAAAAATTTGATCCACTTTTATACATGATTTGAACTTAAGCCACGCACTTCGTTTGGTTTACAATTATCAGGACAGTTGTGTTCGTCTTCGCCACCTGGACAATCTTCACGTTGATTACACTTCAGCGAATTAAGAATACAGAACGCCTGTCTGGTACCATTTCTATTACACTTGAAGTGAGTATCCATGCAGGTAAATGAGTCGCAATCTTTTTCGTCCGAATTATCGCCACAGTCGTTTTTACCGTCGCAGATGGCCGAAGGATGCAAACAGTTGTAGTTGTCGCATTGAAACTGCCCAGGGAAACATTTGAACTCCGGACAATCTTCAGGCTCATCCAAACCGTCTCCGCAGTCGTCCTGCAAAAATTATAAACGATGGAAGTTACGAAAATCAACTCGGTGTGTTGATTCCAAAGGAAATATTACATGATTATCGCATCTCCACCACATTGGTATACACTTAAGGGTTTTCGCACACACGAAATGAGAACTCGAACAGTTCGGTTTGCAAGATACGCCATCCGAATCCAAAACAAAGTTATCAGGGCAAGCGCAAGCATGACCTCCTTCAGGTCTGAGCAGACATAAAGCTTTACATCCTCCGTTATTCTTACACGGGTTGTTTTGAACTGGAAATAAATTGTCAATGAGGTATTCTTCGTATCGAGCGAAAAAAAAATCATTATGGGTACCTGAAGGTTGTTTGAACGGATGATAAACTCTGATATCCATAGGTCGATTATTGGTATGCATGATGACCTTGCAATCTTGACCTGTATATTTATTGCATCGCTCAATCACTTGCGTTTCCCAATCGGTCCAGTATACGTAGTCTTCGAATACAGCCAAGGCGAATATATGATGCAAATTTACTAGAGGGTTAATCGCTGCAGAGAAAATCATTTTTGTTAAAATATCGAAAGTAAGTCAGATTGAAAAAATTGCACGTACTTCGAGTAATTACGGTTTGTTGATTTTGGCCATCAAAGTCGGCAACTGCGATGTAATCGAGCTTCGCATCGCCCCAGAATATCTCGCGAGTTTCGTAACTGATGGTCAAGGCATTTGGCCAGCCTAGTGTGTCATTGATTAAAATTCGTACTCCTGTGCCGTCCATGGCAGCCTTACCTATGTAAGGCTGATGACCCCAATCAGTCCAAAACATGTATCTACGAAAAGAGTAATCAATTAATACCTTGCAATCTTTAATGAAATGAGAAAACCGCATCTCTACTGACCCCCTAGTAGGATCGAGAACAATGGATCTTGGTTCTTGCAGCAGAGTTTTATCGTTGATCAGTATTTTCTTATACTTCCCATCGAGATGAGATACTTCAATAGTATCATGACCTTTATCACACCAGTATAAATTTTTTGCAATCCAATCAACGGCAATACCGTCCGGGCTGAGTAAGTTTGGTCCATGCAGATTCTATATATGTATAGAAAAAATAGATGTAAAATATATCGACTATCCTAAGAGTACATATTACATAGGTATGTATATACCTGGAAAGTGTTATTTTGAGGACACTGACGACGAATTACTTTCACACTTTTGGATACTTCGGACCAATACAAACACCCGCTTTCGTAGTCGTAATCCAATCCGACGGCGTTAGTCAGATTATGAACTTCAACGGTAGAATTGCCATGAAAGTCGATTCTTCTGATGAGATTTTTATTCGTTAGTAGTAGCGATGGTGGTTGTTCGTCTGAGAATGAAATAAAAATGATAAATATTTCCTCTTGATCATATTCAAGCATTTTCAAAAAAGATGAAATATTCACTTACGTTTCAGTTTACAAGAGTGTTTATCTTCTAACAAAACGTAACCGTTGGCACAGAAACATTGATAGGTTCCTCGTTCGTTAAAGCAGATCTGACTGCATGGTCTATTTTTGCATTCGTTGAGATCGACACAAACATACGGTATGGAGGGATGAACTTGGTATCCTGGATGGCAGGCGCATTCGTAACCGATTTTCTTGTCTATGCATAGATGTTGACAGTGAGATACGGCTAAAGCGCATTCGTTGATGTCTGAAAATTTATTCGTGAACATTTTCAATAAACAGTAGGTATATGTAATTAGTTGATTAATTTTCAAATTCGTACTGCATTTATATTCATCAGTCAAGTCCCCGCAGTCATCTTTTCCATTACAAACTAACGATTCGTTGATGCATTTTCGATTCTGACATGGGAACATATCATCGGTACAGGTTTGATTCATATAACTTTCTGAAAATTACGTACAAAATGACCGATTAAATTAAATCTTCAATTAACGCCGAAGATTTCGTTTACTCCAGAATGATACTTACTTTCGCACATAGAATTGGTGCCATTTTCGTCCGAATTATCACCGCAGTCGTCTTTTCCATCGCATGTGACACTTATATGAACGCATTTTCCGTTATTACACGAAAAATTAGGCGGTTCACAAACTCTACAGCTGGGTGGTTCGTCAGAATTATCTCCACAGTCGTCGTCACCGTCGCAATAATATTCCTGAAATTCGATTCGTCGTCAAAAACATCATTCGACACAGTACAAAATTTAGTACATCCACGTACGTTGAAAATACACTTTTTATTCAAGCACATGAACTTATCGGGTGAACATTTATCGTTCCAGTATGGAAGACAGTCTTGTTCGATCGATTCGTCTGATCGATCGTGACAATCGAATTCTTTATCACAAACCCATGACCATGGAATACATCTGCCGGTCGAGTTGCACTTGAACTCCGTATCCAGGCACTTCCTTTCTTCGCAATTTTTCTCATCGGAATGATCCGAACAGTCAGGAATACCGTCGCATTGCCAAGTTCTTAAAATACAGTGTTCTTTATTTTCGCATTGGAAATGATCGCTATTGCAAGTATAAGCTAGAAAACACCACAATGATAAGTAAAACCAACTGTCTCCTGAATCCGATAATTTGTATTTCGTTTATTCAACTTACAGCAGTTCGTCTCGTCCGAAGATAAAGAAGATACGGTAACATTATCTCCGCAGTCGTTATCCCGGTCGCAGACCCAGTTTAAAGGAATGCATCTTGAGTTTTTACATTTGAATTTATCGGCTCCGCAAAAGAATGTTGAATTAGACGCTGAAATTCGTGAAAAAACGTTTAACAAAATGGATAGAATGACTTTTCATCACTGTTTTTGATTACCTTCTTTAGTATCACAGTTCGTTTCGTCACTGTTATCACCGCAATCGTTATCACCATCGCAAATCCATTGCTGGTCAATACAGAGGGAAGTTGTATTACACGGTACCCCTTTTCCGATTGGTAATTTACTGCAGTTGACGGCTGAGTAAGGTGTAAATAGAATTGACAAAAATGTAGCTGAATAAATCACGAATTAAAATATAAAAAATTCTTACTGCAATTTTTTTCATCTGAAAAGTCCAAACAATCTCTGTCGCCGTTGCAACGTAAAAGGACGGGCAAACATTCGCCACTACCGCATCTGAATTGACCATCGGGACAAGGGCAGTCCAACTCGTCTGATTCGTCGATGCAGTCGGGTGTTCCATCGCACTTATGCTTATTACTAACACATCGATTATGGTCACAAGCGAAAAACCCTTGACGACACTTCCTCTTACCTGAAATAGGTAACGCTCAAAGATATGAAAATAAATCGTAAGCATTTTTTTTTTCATCTGATGAGATTACTCACTGCAATAGGCGCTATCCTCGTCGGATTTATCGAGACAGTGGTAGGTTCCATCGCAAGTTGCTTCGTAAGGAATGCATTGTTTTTCGGAGCAAGTAAACTCATCATCGTCACATTTCGGAGGAGCATTATAGCTACTGAGACTGACGCAACGATGTCCATCTTCTAATAATTTCCTGCCTTCTTTACACTTACAGACGACCGACCCGGCTGCATCTGTTTCACATAGATCTTCGCAACCGCCATTCGAATAGTTACATTTATTGGCTATACCTTAAAAGGGAAAAATAAACAAGTTACAAGCTGTAACACTTTGTTCGACGCAGATATAAGTCGATCGAGGTTTTTACTCACAAAAACGCGACGAATTTGATACGGCGATAATGCCCATCGGCCTAGAAGCCGATCGAAGTTTGACGGTGTTTTCGCCGCTGTACTTATCGCATCTCATGACCGCTTGCATTACCCAATCAGTCCAGAATAGGTAGTCACCGAATATAGCCAAACCAAAAGTATGGGGCGGACTTGCATTCGGAATCACCTGCCGAATTTTGTAATGTATATCAACGGTGGAAAATTATCAAATCGATCAACGAGTATTACTACTTACGACTCTCTTAGAACCGTCGTATTCGCAGTGTTCGATTTTATCAAACCTAGCATCGGCCCAGAATAATTTTTTTGCACCATGATCCAAGATGATAGCGTTAGGCATGATGATATCGGTTTCGATGATCGATTCGACTTGATAACCGTTGGCGAACGAACGCTGTATGCTGGGTTTTTCGCCGTTCCAGTTAGTCCAGTAGACTTTCCTAGAATTTTAATTATTTCAATTGTATTTTACGTCGAAGTAAGAAAAAAAATCTCGAATTGGGATACTTACATTTCACAACTATCGATGTCAATGCCGCGAGGCTTATCGCGAAAACTCAGTCTAACTACGATTTCGGGTTTAGTAGAATTTCCGTAAAGTTTCATCTTATTAATGGTAGCGTTACTGTTACACGTCCAAAACAGCCATTTTTCATTTGGCTCAAAGACAATGCCTTCTACTAATCCGACCCCTTCGAGAAATACATCAAAGATAAGATCTAAAGTCGTCAATCCACACAGAATATCTTATCATTACGAAACTTACGATCGGCGATGATTTTATGAGATGATCCATTGAAATAAACCGAATTAATGGTACTTCTTTGAATATCCGAGTAAAACAATAAAGAACGAGAGTAATCGTAAGTCAATCCGATCGTATTCAGCATGTTCGTTTTCGATGATATGACCGCATACGGAGGGTTCATGTCATCGGTATCGGTTATGTGGATACTATCAACATGTGTGATGCCGGAATACATCAAGAATGTATCGTAAGCTGAAAATATACCAGGATCTATAAATAAACAAATTTAATTCAAAAATGAATAAGCATCAAAAGCATCAACTCACGTTTACAGGTCTTTCCATCCGAATCAATAACCGAATAGGTGCAATTGCAAATCGCCTGGATACCATCAAACAAGCACAATTCGCTACAGCCTGCGTTCTCAAAGGCGCAAGGATTCGTACCCGATTGACGTTTCTCCGAAAAAATAACTATGTCTCTTAGTGAATCACCTACTTCGTTGATAACATCTTTGTATTCGGTAATGTTTCTTAGAGGTGCTACTTTCAAACTACCATGATTGTGCAATCTGTAGGCGAAAAACACGAGTGTAAGTCACTGTTCGCGGCCATCTACTACACGTAAGAGCGTAACGTACACATCGATCCAATACAAGTTATCCTCGTAGACGAACAACCCATAAGGCATGTATCGCGAATCTTTCAGCATCATTTCTTTATCCGTTCCGTCGTATCCAACTCGATAAATACTGTTCGTTTCGCACCAATACAACATTAAATTCTGCAAACGTGATTCAGTTAATATAATTGCCAATAAATGAGTATACTTATCGTCTCAAAACCCGTCAGATAGAATTACCTCGTAATCCAAGGTAACATCATTAATGGTGGATTTGGTTTCATTGACCACGATTTGCTTATTGGTCCCGCTTAGAGTGGCTTTTCTGATACGTTTCACTTCACCAACTTCGTTCCAGAACATCAGTCCGTGAATCGGATCAACGGCTATGAATACTGGTTTATCGTTGCCTGTGTAAATAAGTACTTTTCGATGGGTGCCATTTAATCGACTAACTTCGATTACGTGAAGTCGCGGATCAGTCCAGTAAATATTTCCAGCTATCCAATCCACAGCAATGCCTGAAAAAAAATCCATCCATAGTTAGTACCATTCAAGTATTTTTCAAGAGGGTGCTTAATCGACAATTCGATTCACCAGCAAGCCAATCAGTTTGGGTGCTATCGTGGTTAGGTAATCCGATGATAGTTTCACGTTGCGAACCGTCTCTTTTGATTCTAGTAATAGTACCACGATCGCTGTCAGCCCAGTACAAATAATCTTCCTCTGCGAAATGAAATCATAGGTAGTTAAAAAATCATTTATACAATTCGAATGATTTCTAAAATACAAACTAACTGGCGTAGTAGTCCACGCTCGAAGCCATTGATATATGCGAAATAGGAGCTAAAACATTTTCCGTGTTGTTTACGGTTGAATTTAAAGTGATCCCTTTCATTTCCCAGTGAATGGAATACAAAATAAACTCTTTGATTCCTGACGAAATAAAATAACATCACTACTTCATATATTCGATAAATATGATTTTTTCCGATCACATACCAATACACTTGGTTGAATCTTTAGGATCGGTCACGTATCCAATACTACATTTGCATACTCTGGTTGTAGCCGAAACTGGTAAACATAAATGCGAACAATTGCCACGATTTTTGGCACAAGCGTTAGTCCCACGCTGCTTAGCCGGATCGTAAACAATCATCGAATTGACGCCACCTGTAGAAATCAATTTCATTGGTACAGTTATCGGTGCCGTTTTTCAAAACATCCCAAATTCTAGCACTTACTCGTATTTGTTCTGAATATAGTGTTATTCGATCCATTTAATTTATTCGCTACGTGAATACTGGACTCCGAATCTGCGTAGAAAATAGAATTCAAATGAACGGTTATCGCAACCGGGTCACTCTGCTCCAGATGCAGAATGATGTTCTCTATTTTATGGGTTTGTAAGTTGATGTATTGTACGTAGTGGTTTCCTTTATTGATCCAGTACAACGAGTTGGTCGATTCGTCGACAGTCAAACCTGAAATGGGTATTTTCAAATTAATATACCATCATTGATCCATGATCAGTTTTAAACTACCAAGTTTGAAATGGAAACAAACAAGAAGGATCGCTGAGATAACCGTTGACTTCGTCTGACGTAAGCGTAATACGTTGGTGACCACTCGTGTCACTAGAAATAATGCTGTACGATTTGTCTTCTTTCTTAACTGTCCAAAATAGGCGACCTGCCGTTGGCTGTATAGCTAATGATTTTATACTGGTAATCTATCGATAGGAATTTTTTTTTTTTTAAATTAGAAAATGGTNTATTCTTGCCTTCTCATTATTTTCATCACGTTGATTGGAGAAAATTACGGTGAAAAATTCTCCTTTCAAATTACAAGCGATAATACGAGACTCGTCTTCGTGCGTAGCGATGAATAAATTTTTTGAAATCCAATCCACAGCCAACCCACTAGGATTATTCACTCCTGTATCGATAATACTTTCTACACTGCCACCAATGATCGGCGTTCTTTTCACTTCTTTAACGTGCGAGTCGATCCAATATACGTATTTCGAGGAAGCATCGAAATCCAACTCAGTAGGATTGAAAACATTCGGAACGGTGATCGTAGGAACGGTATAATAGTACGGCTGGACCAAATCAGCGCCTCTGATTTCGTTTTGACGCGAATACAGCAGAAATACTTCGTTTTCTGTTAAATAAATGAAATCATCATAGAGACACGTATGTATTTCAGAAGAATTAAAAATTTCTGTTTACCTTTGCATGTTCGATTATCTGATGTTAAAATCATAATATGTGGACAAGCGCATTTATAAGTTCCGTTGATACTCAATAAACACAAATGAGAACAATTTCCGTTATTCAATGCGCAAGGATTGTACGCAGATCTTGGCTGCCGACTGGGGTGCATAATTTTCACATCAAAGAGCTGCATCGATGTACGTTGAAGTACTGATAAATCCGATACGTTCCATTTATTCCCTCTGATCACAGCGTTCGATCTCCAATCCGTCCAATAGATGTTATTTTCAAATAACGTGATAGCGAAGGGATGATCCAACAGGTCGTGTTCCTTGATCAGCTCTTTAATGTCGTTACCATCGTAATCAACGGTAAATATAGCGTGTAGTCTGTAAATTCAGTCGAATTTAAATCTTCCCGTAGATTATAGTGGTTCTTATGGTAAAAAGTGAATACCTAGCATCCACCCAGTAAACTCTTTTAAGCTGATAATCGAGTGTCAATCCGTTTGGCCAAGCTCCATCGGTCAAGTCGTCTATTCTCACAATTATCGATCGATGATCACCAGACATGCTGCAACGTTCGATGCGAGGCGCCTTGTTACCCCAATCAGTCCAGAACAACCATCTAAAAACAAAACCCATGGTTAGATTTTTACTTGAGAGAAATAAAACATTAATTAAAATTCGTTCAGTTACCCGTATCTGGGATCTAAAGCGATAGCTCTAGGATTTTCAAGATCAGATGCGACGAGAGTTCTTCTGAAGCTGCCGTTAATACGAGCCACTTCGATCTGGTCCATATTGCTTTCAACCCAGTACAAATTCTGCCCCATCCAATCAACTGCTAATCCTTCAGCGGTCGCCAACCCCGATTTTACAATTTCTTCGATATCGGTCAGAACTATCAAAACGTCAAAATTGAGTCAAATTTTTTGTTAACTAAAATTTTTAAATTTCAGCAATTTTGTCAACGTACTGTCATCTTCCAAAGTTCCTCTGAAAATTTTATCGTCGACCACGTCGGTCCAAAACAGAGTATACGTGTTGTTGAAGTACAGGAAATCCAAAGCTATTGTATTTTTCAACCCTAATGTCATGGAAGTCGAACTCAAAGTATGTAAATTGATACTACGCAGCTCATGTCGAATGCTAAAAATAATCTTAGGGGTGCCCTTTTCTAGATTTGAAAAAAAGAAATGTAACTTATATAAAAATCTACTTTTAGAGAACTTGAAATATGAATCTGTATTTCAGCTTACCGGTCGTTTTACAAGAAAAGTGATCACTTTGTAATTCGTAACCATCGTTACATTCGCATTTATGAGTATGCCTTCCCGTTTCCACGCATTTTTGCGAACAAGTACCCCACATATTACACCTGTGGTTCGTGTTACATGTTAGGTTATCACTTTGTAAATACATAGTGGCTGGACACAAACATAAAAATCCTTCGGGGGCACTACTGCAAGTATGCGAACATACGGTAGTGTACTCGCAAGAATCATCATCTAAGAAAGAGATGAAAATTCATAAAATAAATATAAAATGTACTTTCAAAAATACTTGACTGAGGTTTCTTGCATCTTACCGCATTGCATTCCTTCGTCAGACTTATCCCAACAGTCGTTTCGATTATCGCATAACTGCTCTGGAACGATGCATTTGGTGTGATTGTCGCACCAACGATTCGGATATTCGCAGGTCGTAGGTAACGTGAAATTCGGAGGTGGTTCAGATAAATCTACTTCTACGTAAAAAATATCCATTTAGTCTCAATCTCTCGATAAATCTGCTCTAAATTGTGAGAAAAATGGCGTACTTAAGAAAAGACAATCGAATTCATCTGTTTCATCGGAACAGTCGGTGGTATTATCGCATATTTTACTTTTAGAGATACACGTCGATTCAGGAAAACAATAAAACTTGAAAAAAAAAGAAACAATTAGAACGATTTATCAGAAAATATTTTTTATCCAATTGAATTCAACTTACTTCATCATCGTTGCATAGCTTTTTACAAGAGCTTTCATCGGAAGAGCAAGTATCGTCACTTTCAATGCAATCGTGACAGTCATTTTTACCATTACAAACCATCTCTAGCGCAATACACAATCCATTCCGGCAAGCGAACTCGTTTGGCAGGCATCTTTTCACGGCTGCAACATAGAAGATGAAGTGAATGGCGAAAAAAATTCCGAGTAAACGAATTCTAGGAAAACTCACTGCAATTTTGAGTTTCGTCGGAGTGATCATCATCGCCGCAATCGTTCTCGCCATCGCAGACCCAGTTAGACGGTATGCATCGACGGCTCTTCAAGCAGCGGAATTGTTTTTTACCGCATTCGTGCAAAGGACAGTACTGAGTGTCTTCGTCGCTCCTATCGTTGCAGTCGAGTTCGCCATCGCAAATCCAAAATTTCGAAATACAACGTACGCCATCGCAGGCGAATTCATCTTCCCGGCAAGTTTTATTTTCACATGGACCACCTAGAGCTGTACTTTCATCAGATCCATCGTCGCAGTCTTTATGACCATCGCAAAGCAATTTCATTGCAATGCAGTGATCCGTCGTAGAACATTTGAAGTTTCCTGTAACGTGTTGAACAAAACGATTTAGCAGTTTTGAATGAGAACTTTCGTTGGTAATGAAAATCGGAAATTTGAAGCAACCTTTTGGACACATTGAAGTTGAATTGTTTTCATTAGCGTGAATACAGTTGTGAGTTTCAGGGCTGTTGTCAGTGCAGAGACACTGCGCACCTTCCGGAGACATGACACATAATCCGTTACATTCAGAGCTATCCGGACATCGGTACTTGTCGAAATGAAGAACTAAAAAAAATGTATACATATTAGAAACGAACAAAGATTATTTTTTAAAATTCAAAAAATTCTCAATTACTTTCTTGTTTTTGCGGATTGAAAATCTTCAAATCGAACAATAGTGGATCTTCTACGCTCACTATAGTCTCATTTTTCGTGATCAAATTGTAACTACGAATTAATCCTTTTTGTTGTTCAGTCCAGAAGAGGACATCGTTCATCAGAGTGAGACCATACGGATGAGTAACTTTGGAAATGGCTATCACTTGACGTTCGGTGCCATCCAAATTGATTCTTTCTACTTTATCGAGAAACGAATCGCACCAATATAATTTGCTGGCGAGGAAATCAATAGTTAATCCGCTCGGCCAATGTAAATCATTTGAAATGAAATAACTCCTGTTCCTTCCATCCATTGTAGATTTTTCTATGTAGCTAGGTTGGTTCGACATCACTCTGGACCAGCGACTCCAATACATGTACCTGTAACGTGACTAAGTTGATCGATGGAAAATTCGTATCGATTTATTCGTAGAATTTATTTACCCAGCTTTCGGATCCAGAACGATTGATCTCGGATTACCATCGTTATCTTGAAATAGAGTTCGTCGTTTGGTGAAATCGGCCAAGCTAACGATTGAAATAGTACCCATTTGTTCGTCAGTCCAGTATAAATTTTTACCCAACCAATCGACCGCTAAACCTTTACAATTGGAGATGTTATCTTTAACCACCACTTCTCTCTTCGTACCGTTTACTTTCCTCCGTTCGATAACGTTTCTAAAAATAAATAAAAATATTATGGTGAATAAAAACGGGCTTTAAATGCGAGGAAATGAATATTTAAAAATTACATACTTAATTCCATCGATGAAATAAATGTATTGTTCGGATGCATCGACATCTAAGGCTGTTGGGTGCACAAGACCGGTTATTGGCTGCATGACTTTTTCGTCGCTCAGAGAAATACCTTTTATCATCGCCGGTTTTCCTTTACAGTACAACAAAAAAGATTCCTTTTCGTCCACTAATTCGAAATAAAAAAATAATTTAATATTCAGTAAAATTTCCATTTGCTAAAAAAAAAAAGAAAAAAAAGNGAGAAGCATCCTACGAAGACATTTCTTCTTTTCCACTAATCTGAAGCCAGGTTCGCACATACAGTGGGCGATGGGTTTGGTGGCATTTTCCCATAATGGAATGCAGATTTGTTCACATCCTCCGTTCTTCTCACGGCAAGGATGAGAAACTGCGAAGTAAAAAAGAAATATTATACGCGGTTGACGTTTTGAATCAATTTAATGAATCGTACCTTCGGGTTGCCTTTGTTTATGGTAAATGATCACAGAAAATGGACGGTTCAAATTACTGGTAACGATTTCATGTTGGTTTGGTTGAAATTTATTCAACTTGATTATGCTTAAATTTCTCCAAGACGATACGTACACGTTATTTTCGAACACGACAACATCGTACAGATTCTGAACCTGAAATACGAGCAATCGTTAATTTCAATTTCAAAGATACAAAATAAATCTGCATTATTAACGGGAAAAATACTAACTGGATATCCTTTTCGAATAGTTTGGCGATTACTTCCATCATAATTGACTCTTTCGACAAAATCCAAATAGGTATCCACCCAGTATACGTGTTCCAAGGGAAAATCCACAGCAACACCGTAAGGATAGACAATCTTATGATCGACCAAGACGACTCTTTCCTTACCGCTGAGTAAAGCTCTTTCGAGAGACGGTTGCGTCGTACCCCATTTGGTAAAAAACATGAACCTATGGGAAAAAAAATTACTCGTCCTCGCAATTCGTTTAGGAAATTACGAAACGTGAAACACCCACCCTTTCGTAGGATCCAACGCGATAAATCTCGGTTTGCTGATATTGACGTCGATTAGAATTACACACGATGTGATATTGGAAGAACACAAGAATATCATTTCATTGGTATCGTCGACAAAATACCAATTTCCGGAAACCCAATCGAGAGCTACGTGCGTTGTGTGTTCCAACGGAAATAAAGCTGGTTCCGGACGACTCCAACGTTCGACAAAATTATCAGAAGTGCAAGTGATAAAACTCCTGGTATCGTTGACACCACGATGAATAAAGCAAATACGCCGCTTACGATAATCAAACGTCAAAGATAGCGTATTAGACAAATTGTATTGCTTTTGCGACCGCCCATCGAGAAACATACGTTTGATATGTGACATGGTACTAAAGAACACTAAAGGTGGATAGTTTGCAGGGTCTAAAATTAAGAATTTCAGATATTAAATAGCGAAAAAAACGGCGAGAATTTATTTTCAACTCGATATTTACCGTTGATAGCTTTACAGCCGGTTTTATTGATTTTTTCGTAACCAGATACGCAATCACATTCGTACGAACCGTTCGTATTGCGACAAATCTGATCGCATGAACCGTCAACCAGACATTCGTCGGTATCTGAAAATTCGCGCCAAAATTATAAACCTGTTTTATGGCACATTTCTACATTGCACTTTGATCGAAAAACGTACCAACGCATAAGTCGTTATCTGGCTGTTGTCCTTGAGGGCAATAACACTTGTATTCTCCATA